>PVJO010007688.1:0-80133 GCA_004026905.1 Hystrix cristata
CCTGGGCTACATACTGAGTTCAAGACCAGCCTGGACTGCATAGTGAAAAACTGTCTCAAAAAAGAAAAAAAATTTGACCTGAAATATGAATTGACATGAAAACATCTGGGAAAGATAATATATAGTACTGTTGATTCCAGTTTTTTTATTTAGAAAAGTTTGAAACCTCAAAGTTGAAAGAATGATATTACTACTTTTTTTTTGATTCATTTGAAAGTTGTAAACTTCATTTCATTTCACCACTGAGTACTTCAACATGTATCTCCGAAGAACAAAGAACTGCTCAGGCTTTGTTGACTCCTAGAGGGACTCTCACCTAGGCCAGGACTTGGTTCCATGCTCATACACTTGAGCCCTGTCCTTTTCCTGGTGTCCAGGCAGGCAAGACGACTGTTAAGAAGTAGTATACCCAGATGAGGATGTAGCTTAGTAGGAGAGCAATTGTCTAGCATGAGTGAGACCCTGGTTTTTAATCCCTAGCACTGTCATTAAAAAAAAAGAACAAGAACAAGAAAAGATATGCTTAACAAACTAGCTGACTGGGTGTAGTGGTACATACCTATAATCTCAGCTTTTCAGGAGGCTGTGGCAGGAGGATTACACATTCAAGGCCAGCTTGGGCAATTTAGCAAGGCCTTGTCTCAAAAAATAAAAAGGGTGGTGTGTAGTTGAGTGGTAGAGAACCCTGAGTTCAATTCCCTGTACCAAGGTAGATAGCCAGATGCAAAAATGATAAAACAGTCAATTTGTGATTAGGTTAGTACAGTGTGGTTTTCCATCCATATTAGAATAAAATTGTGTCTGTTTTTCTCAAAAGAAAATTTTACTTGTGGTATAGAATTAAAGAATAAAGATGTTTTCAGATATGAGCACAATACTGTTCTCACGCTCAAATTAAAATTATACAGTAAGATTAATGTGGTCAGTGTTTAATATTTCCCTAGTTGTCCCAATAATATCTTTTTTAAAATGTCCTCTCATTTAGAGTCAGTCAAGGATTGTTCATTTGCATTCGGTTTAGTTTTGCTTGAACCCAAAACATTTCCCTTGTTTTTGTGGGTATTTTTCATGAATTGGACACTTTTGAAGAGTGTAGGCTACTTGTTTTTAGAATGTCCCCATGATCCAGTCCCTGTTCTGTCATTATTAGATTCAAGTTAAACCTTCATTAAAAACATTACCTAGGCTGGGGATTTAGCTCAGTGGTTAAAGTGCTTGCCTTGCAAGCATAAGGACCCGAGTTCGATCCCCATGCACCAGGAAAAAAAAAAAAAAAAAAAAAAAAAAAAGAAAACATTACCTAGGCTAGGGTGTGTCCTCATTACTCATATCACGGGACAACTAACATGAGATGTATACATTATTGGTGATGTTAAGTTGAATCATTTGGTCGATGATATCTATTGGATCTCTCCATTATAAAGGTACCCTTTTCCTAATTAATAAGTTACAGGGTGATTCTGTCCTGTTTCTCAGAAACTTCCCTTCAGTGTTTTGTTTTGGGGGAGGGTGCTGGGAATTGAATTTAGGGCCTTGTGCTTGCTAGGCAAGTGCTCTAACCCTTGAGCTAAATCCCCAACCCCTCCTTCAGTGTTTTTGACATCCATTGGTTTTTGCTCAGTTATGTCGTGGATAGTCGAAACCTGTTTTTCCCTTCCTAATTTCATTCCTTCTAAATTCATTAGCTAATACTCTTCTATAAAGAAGTGCTTTGCTCTATGCCCCTGCTTTCCACCTGCATCCTTTTCCTCAGTAGATGTATTATTGGACACCAGCACCAGATTAAGAAATAGAGTATTACCTATGCTCTATAAAGTCAGCTGGATGTGGTAGCCCATGCCTGTAATCTTAGCACTCTAGGAGGCTGAAACAGGAGGTTTGAGCCAACCCAACCTGGGCATCTTAGTGACTTAGTGAGACCTTGTTGAAAAAATTTAAAAATTCAAAAAAAAAATTTTTTTAAAGGGCTATGGGGATGTAGCTCAGTCCAAAGGCTCTGGGCTCAATCCCAGTACTGCAGAAAAACAAAACCACAACTTCCTAATGTACCTTATTAATAGGGCTTCCTTTGCCTTGTAAGCACAAGGCCCTGAGTTTGATCTCCAGCACCAAAAAAAAATAATAGGGCTTCCTTCCCTGAGGTGACCACTATCCCGATCTAACACTTATAGATTAGTTTTGCCTTCATGTGAGCCTCAGAAGGGGATCATATGACATGCAACTTTTTTTGCATTTAGTTTCCTTTGTTCAGCATTGTGTTTGTGAAGCTTATCTGTGTGGCAGTGGTGTACTTTCTTTGCTGTATAGTAATTATCCATCTATATCATGACTTATTTATCAGTTCTATTATTAATGAGTACAATATTTGAATTCTTTACAGTTTAGGGCTATATGTGGTACTGTGAAGAATATTCTTATGCATGTCCTGGTGAACATGTATGTATTTTTTCTGCCCATGTAGATGTAAGAATGGGAATTTCTGGGGTTATAAGTTTTGGCCAAATAGTTGGCAAAAATGGTTATGACAATTTATAATCCTCCCTAGCAGTTAAAGGCATTTTAGGATCATCTTTTTTTTTCCTCTAATGTGTTATAATCTATTACTCTTACTCTCTTTCATGTACAAATTGTCCCAAATTTGGCTAGTGGAATCCCCTTCATGTTGGGTTTTTGACATGTCCATTTCATACCCTTTGACATATCCCTTTCATTTTGTGAGTATTTCTTTGATTGTTGGCACAAGTCATTTAGCTGAGTTTTTACTAAAACTAAGGTACACATCTGTGTAATCCAAACCTTTAAAAGCAAATACAATTAATTTTTAAAAACATGGACATAATTCACATACTATAGACTTCAAGTGTGTTTTTGGTGACTATAAGTATATTTGCAAGGTTGTACAACTGTCACCGTTCCCTAATTTCAGTTGGTATTAAACATTGGCCTTAAAGTGTTTTGCTTTTATTTTGATCAATTTTGTGCCATGTTGCTATTTTCTTACATAAAAGGAGAGTAGAGCATGTGTAAGTCATTTGTTTGAAAACGTATTTGTGTATTTTTAAAAGAAAAAAATTTTTTTAAAGATTAAATAAAATTCGTGTATTTTAAAATCTGTATTTGGTCTGTCAGGGAGTCTAATAGTAGTAGGAAATAAGTTGCTTAGAGCTACAGGTAGGCATCTGATGGTTTCCTTTTGGCTCAATAGATTTCTGTAGTGGTCAGGGACCAGGCAGATAAATTGTTCCTATATGACTTTTGTTTTTAGTTTTTCTGTTTCCTCAGTTGTTTTAGCTAAGTACTTGTAAGTCGCGTAAATGTGTTTTAATTTAAAATGATGTGTCTCAGTATATATTTTTTAACACAGACTAACCAAAAAACTTGAGGAAAGGAGAGAAGAAAGAAGGAAAGAAGAAGAACAGGTAAAGTTCATGGATGTAGCATTGTTTTACTCTTAAGTGAGGGAATTTTTGATTGTTTTGTTCAATTTGACAGACCTGGAATGGTTTCTTAGTTAGTTTGATGTAGTAGCAATGTCGTGAAGAGAATTACTTGCTTTCTACACTCAGATCATAGTCTATACTTCATGGTTTTTTTTTGTTTTTTTAATATATTGTTAGGAATAATAATTTTCCCCCTTCAGCAAAGAGCCTTTTACCAAACGTATAAAGGGGACTTGAACTAAAATTATTTGACTTGTGGCAGAAGATCAAGCTTATTAAATTCCCTTTTATGGCAAAGAATAGTGTAGGTATTGTGCTGAATTTTTCTTGTTGTGTTGCTGTGTTCCGGTGCACCCTTTGTTTTTCTCACTGTGTACACCTTACTGCATCATCTCTTTGGAGTGCTAATATATTTGGTTATCAATTCCTTCAAGCCATATCACTGCCCATGGTCATCCCTGGAGGGTAACAAATTTACCCTAGAAATTTTGTAAGACCTGTTATTCTGTAAAGACCTGTAATTCTGCTTGTTTTCAGGTTACATTGACTGTGGTAGTCTGAAAACAATCACTGGCAAAAATTTTAAAGATTAGTAGATACTCGTCCATTAACCATGCTGTGAATAAATTATTTTAGAAATTTAGCTTTATGAAGTTCTAATGTTTTAACTGCTCCCTATAGCCAGTGTTGTCAACTTTTGTTTTTGTTTCATAAAATTTACTTACTTTTTGATTCAGAGAGAGATTAAGAAGGAAATTGAAAGGAGAAAAACTGGGAAAGAAATGTTGGACTATAAAAGAAAACAAGAAGAAGAATTAACCAAAAGAATGTTGGAAGAAAGAAACAGAGAAAAGGCAGAAGATAGGGCAGCTCGAGAACGGATAAAACAGCAAATTGCATTGGTGAGCAGCCCTCCCTTTTAACTCTGTGACGTTTGTGGAATTATTTTTCCATACACAGTGGCTTTGGGTTACAACCAGATAGTACACACAAAAAAGGTTTTAGTGACTCAGTACCAATCTTGAGTTTCCATTTATTAGAAGTTATATATTGAGTTAAAATAGTTCAATTTAAAATTTGAAGATCTTTTCCTGAGGTGTTTTTCTCCATGTTTAATTGTGAATTTTTTAGTAAAGACTGCTTTCAAAAATTGCTTAGAAAACAAGCTAAGAATTGATTATGTGAAAAAGAATTGACTTGTGATTGTGTAACAGTTTCTAATCAAAAGATTTTTGTAGGAGACATTCAAAGGATTTAGGCACATCGTAAAGCTAGGGGGTGATTTTTACCCCAACTGCTTTTAGAATTCAGCATTTGGAATAGATATAAGGACTATATATGTACTACCTTAATATTGATTGTTCATTCGATTATTCAGCCAGTATTTACTGAGCATCTCCTTACATGCTAGACCTTGTTCCAGGCTCTAGAAATACAATAGTGAGTGAATTCATGTCCTTGTTTTTTCAGTAGTAACAGTGGCTCCTGACACAGTTCATAAAATTAGTATCAGATCTAGGATGATTAAAGTTCATGTGGCTTGAAGGGATAGCAAGTATATTTGTTTGTTTCTTGAGTGGGAAATGTGTGACTGTATCATTCTAGAAGTAAAAGATAATTTCCTTCAAATGATGTTTTAATTAAAAGGATCGGGCAGAGAGAGCTGCTCGTTTTGCAAAGACAAAGGAGGAAGTAGAGGCTGCCAAAGCTGCTGCCTTGCTGGCCAAACAGGCAGAAATGGAAGTCAAGAGGGAATCATATGCACGAGAAAGAAGGTATTTCTTGCCATATTTTATACTGTAATGTCTGTGTGCAAATGGAGGCTGGTTGGTTGATATTTAGCTATATTTTGGTATCAGATACTTAATAGTGTTACTTTGGTAATCAGAAAAATTATTTTTAAAAACAGTATCTCGAACCAGGTGTGGTGGTGCATGGCTGTAATCCTAGCATTCTGGGATGCTGAGGCAGGAGGATTGCCTTCAGTTGAGAAGTTACAGGCATATGCCACCAGGGCCAGGCATGGTGGCACACACCTGTGATCCTAGCGCTTGGGAGGCTGAGGCGGGAGGCTCACCATGAGTTAGAGGGCAACCTGGGCTACATAGTGAGCTCAAGGCCAGCCTGAATTACAGAGCAAGACTCTGTCTCAAAAAAAAAGAAAAACAAAACATTTAATGGGAAGAATAATGTTTGCAACAAAGTATCCTTGGACAACTGGTTATCCACATGCAGTAGAATGAATTTGGACCCTTACCTCACCCCTTATGAAATGTTAGTTCAAAATGGATCATCTACCTAAATGTAAAGCTGTGTAAAGTATAAATTATAAGGGGGAAAAGAGAATAAATCCTTGTGATTTTGGAGTGGATTCTTAGACATATTGCCAAAGGTACACGCATCAAAAGAAAAAGTTGTTAGATTTCATAAAAATTTGAGACTTTTTTGTTTCACAGACTGAAACAACAGCTCATAAAATTGGAGAAAATATTTGCAAACTATATATTTAATAAGGGACGTGTATCCAGAATGTGAAAACTCATAACTCAGCAGTAAAAAGACATCCTGATTCAAATGTGGGGAAAGGATTAAGTAGGCATTTCTCCAGAGAAGATATAGAAATGACCACTACTCATGTGAAAAGATGCTCATCGTCATTAGTCATTAGGGGCAGTCTAGAGATCGATCACTTGCCTAGCCTACTCAGGGGCCTGCGTGTGATGCTCTGCACAGGAAGAAGCAAAAGCAAAACATACACATGCCACAGTAAGGTACCATTTCAGATCCATAAGAATGCATAGGGGCTGGGGATATAGCTCAGTGGTTAGAGTGCTTGCCTTGCAAGCATAAGGTCCTGAGTTCGATCCCCAGCACCAAAAAAAAAAAAAAAAAAAATGCCTAAACTTTGTTTTTGGTGCTAGGATCAAACTCAGGGCCTTGTGCTTGTGAGGCAAGCACTCTAACCATTGAGCTACATCCCAAGCTCCTAGAATGCCTAAACTTGCCAGGTATGGTGGTGCACGCCTGTAATCTCAGCACTCTGGAACCTGAGGCAGGAGGATCCCTGGGAGTTGAAGGCCAGCCTGAACTACATAGTGAGAGCCTGTCTCAAAAAACAAAACAAACAAAAAGGAATGCTTAAATTTAAAGAGATAATAACAAGTGTTAGGAGGTAGAGAAGAATTTGTAACTTTCCTCCAATAACATTGGGATTATAAAATGGTAAAAGGGTGTAGCCACTTTGGAAAACAATCTGGCAGTTCCTTAAAATGTTAAATGTAGAGTTATCATATGACCTAGCAATCACTCTTAAGTATATATCCAAGAGAATTGAAAACATATTCATACAAAAACCTATACATATGGATATTCTTAGCATTATTCATAATTACCATGCTCAAAATAAGGCAGTTACCTAAGTGGTTGTTAAGTGAATAGCGGTAAGCAAAATGTGTATCTCATAGTTGTAATAATCAGCAATAAAGGGGAATAAAGAACTAATATATGCATGAATGAACTTTTAAAAAATAATGCTATATAAAAGAAACCAGTTACAAAAGATCACCTTTTGTATGACTCTCTTACATGAAATGTCCAAAAGAGGCAAATCCGTATAGATAGTAGATTGGATAATGGTTCCAGGGGCTAGGGAGGAATGGAAAGTGATTGCTAATGGGTTCAGAGTTCTTTTTTAAGGTGATAAAACGTCCTGGAAATAATGGTATTGGTTATACAACTCTGAATATATTGAAAACTACTGAATTGAACCCATTAAATGGGTGAGTTATAAAATTCTATCTCAGTAATAGTTTTAATAAAAAATAAATGAAATCTGTTGTCATTGCACATTTCCACTTCCATTTCCTTTCCTTTTTTTTTTTTTTTTTTTTTTTTTTTTTTTTTTTTTTTTTTTTTTTTTTTTTTTTGTGCCATGGATTGAACTCGGGGCCTTGCACTTGCTAGGCAAGCACTCTAACCACTGAGCTAAATCCCCAGCCCCTCCATTTTTTTTTTTTTAATGATACTGTTTGAGAATATGTAAAGGTACTAACTTTCATCTTCTATTTTTATAGCACTGTTGCAAGAATTCAATTCCGTCTGCCTGATGGTTCTTCTTTTACAAATCAGTTTCCTTCTGATGCTCCTCTGGAAGAAGCAAGGCAGTTTGCAGCACAGGTGAATTTTATGTGTTGAATTATAATAAAAAATAGTTGGAAGTTTTAAAGCAGAACCTAATGACTATGAATAAATCACGAATATACCTTTGAAATGTGGCCTTACTCAAAATCTTAGATGGGCTATTTTATTTTATATCCTAGAAAGTAAGAATGAGTAGTTTGCAATTTTTTTATTGTCTGATTCCTTACTCAGAATGGATTCTGGGCATTGGATCAAGGTTTTAGGATCCAGTTTATTGCATATACTAATATTTTTCTCATGTACCTGTATGTGACTGCAAGGTTAAAATTAGGGAGTTGGGTGTTAGGTTCACGTCTTTCTGCCAGAAAAACGATCTGTGCAAAGTACATTATAGTCAACTATAATAAAATGAGGTATACCCGTGAGTAAGGGAATACTGGTATTTTTCATATTTTTAGTAGGAAGTACCTATGATCCATAATGTGTATTTATGAGATGTTAACATACGTTTACCAGGTAATATTGCAAACTAAGGCATAACTGCAGCCACACTTAAAGGAGCTAGGTAATGGTCCTCTTTTGCAGTGCTGGGGACAAATTCACAGCCTTGTACATGCTACGAGTGCTCTGCCCCACTGAACTTTATACTGTGTAAATGTCGTTTTTAGTCACATTATTTTTCTAGTTTTTGGAACAATGTTCTTGCTGTTTCGTGGTCATCTTACAGTTATAAAAGCTTTTAAAATAACCTTTGAGTGTACCCTTATAGAAACTTAATTAAGGCTTTTTTTTGGGTGCTGGGAATTGAACTCAGGGCCTTGCGCTTGCTAGGCAAGCACTCTACCACTGAGCTAAATTCTTAATACCCAAAGCAATTTTAATTGAAGCAGCTGTTCTGAGTGCACGTGAGTAATATGCTATCTTAGTTTTAAAAGGCACCTTTGTAAGTTTTTAAAATTTAATGTTATGTTACAGACCGTTGGCAACACTTATGGTAATTTTTCATTAGCAACCATGTTTCCCAGGAGGGAATTTACCAAAGAAGATTATAAAAAGAAATTATTAGATTTGGAACTTGCCCCAAGTGCTTCAGTGGTGCTGTTACCAGTATGTATATACTTTTTTTTTTCTTCTTACACTTACCTGTTTGTTTTATTTTTGGCCATTTCTTACATTAGCAGAAGGGAAAGGCAAAGGTGTACTGGGGTAATTAAAATCCAAATTATCAAAAAAATAGATAAATTTTTTGTGCAGTTGTCCTGTGTTTTCTGTATTTTTATTGCTCATATTATTGTGAGGCACTAGTTTGATTTTCAGCTTTGTCCTCACCTAATTTTGTTTACAAAAAGTGACCATAAGATAAAAAATATAGACGCCAAGACCAGTTCTGTACTCTGGGACCCTGAGACAGGATGATCACAGGTTGAAGCCCAGGTTGGGCAATAAAGTGGCTTAGAGAGACCCTGTCTCAAAATTAAAAAAAAAAAAGAAAAGAAATATGGAGTAGGCCAGGTGAGGTGGCACATGCCTGTAATCCTAGTATTTGAGAGGCTGAGGCAGGAGGATTGCTTGAGTTCAAGGCCAGCCTGAACTACATAGCAAGGCCCTGTCTCAAAAAAGCCAAAAGACCAAACAAAACAAAACAACCAAAAAAAAGAGAAATATGGAATATCTGTCTAATCTACAGACTTAATGTCTTTTTTATTTTAATGATACATTTTTAGATGTACATAGTGATAACATTCATCATAGGGGATTTGTACCTGTACATGATATATCTTGTTGCTTCTTTTTTTCCCATTCCCCTCCCCTTACCCCCTCCTCCCTCCCTATTTACAAATTTAATGTCTTGTTTATATATGAATCTGCTTTTTACTATATCCTTTAAAAAACATTATTTTAATATAAAAATAATAGTATTTCAAATACTTTGTTCTGTTTGATCCTCACAACAATATTTTAATCTCTTATGAAGAAAGGAAGCTCAGAAAGCTTAAGTGATACCAAGGTCCCAATTGACAGAGCTGAATGAGATCCTGGGTCTTCTGTGTCCTGGTTAGTGTAGTTTCCAGTAATCTAGAATGCCCAACACACCCTCCAACAAAAACAGCCCTACATTAACCAGGATTTCATTTTATTCAATGACGTTTGAAACTTTTTGTCAGCAAGAAAACATTTATTTCACCATTGAGAACTACTTTTTAATTTGTGTAACTACTCTTAAAAATCAGAGCTCCAAGAGTTCCCAGAAGTTTATATATACTTGGAAAAGAGCAGAAGTGTTAATTTTACCTTCATGCAAGAAACCAAAATCCTTAAGGACCTCGTTTTCCAAGTATAAAATGCATCTAGAGCTTTTAATGATGTGATTGTGCCGATATAATATTTACCTATGTTTGTTATTTTTAACCTAGGCGGGAAGACCAGGTACATCCATCGTACACTCTTCCAGTGGAGACATTTGGACATTGCTGGGGACAGTACTTTACCCATTTCTTGCCATCTGGAGATTGATTAGCAACTTCTTATTTAGTAACCCTCCTACACAGACTTCAGTGAGAACATCGTCACCAGAACCTTCAAACCCTACATCATCTAGCAAATCAGAAAAAAGGTATATGTCTGTTTTTCTCATTTGTAAAATACGCAGGTAATGCTCAGTACCTTAGTACCTTTTTCAAAATGAGGTATTGTGTTACGGTACTTTACTTTCTTACTGGTGTATCTGTCTAGTCCCCCCGACCCATATTAGAGAGAAAAAAGTGTTCTGGAACTTTTATATCATCCTGTAAGCTCAATACCTGAGCTTTCCTGTCTAAAACCTATTCCATGGAAAGCAGCTTTACCTCTGCTTTTTAAAATTACTCACTCCTTGAATTCTTTTTCATAACATCGTGAGTGAGGCCCCCCCAATACGTCATATCTTTCTTGCTAACCATTTTTTTTTTTTTGCCCCAAGATGGTAGTTGATTCCATTGTTCATAGTCAACTTGTATAATGTATTTAGGGGAATCATTATATTTAGATAATTTTAACCCTGGTGGTTCTTTGATCTGTTGGCTGGCAGTCTTCTGGCTTATTCAGAGAAAGACCAAATTGAGGTAATTAGATATTCCCTTAAAACTGATGCCTCCATCTGAGAATTATTTTTAATTACTTTAAATCAAGAGGCCCTGCTGAGCGTGGTGGCGCATACCTGTAATATCAGCATTTAGTAGGCTGAGGAAGGAGGATTGCCAGGAGTTCGAGGTCAGCCTGAACTACATAGTGAGACCCTGTCTCAAAAAATCATCAGTCAATCAGTCAATCAAGAGGCCTTACTATTGTTGCAGACATCAAAGGTTTGAATGATAATATAAACAACACTGACAGTTTTAGCTCATACAGTTTATAGTTAAGATTGTGCATATTTGAAACATGTTAACAGAAAGTACTTTCCTAGAAGGTGAGATTATAGTCCCTTCTATTTTTTTTTTTTTTTTTTTAATGGTGCTGGGGATCAAACTCAGGGCCTTGTGCTTGCTAGGCAAGCACTTTAACCACTGAGCTAAATCCCCAGCCCCTATAGTCCCTTCTAATAATTAAATAGTACATTATATAGTGATACCTTGGTTCATGAACTTAATTCTTTCCACAGTTCTGGTCACAAGCCAAATTGGATGAGAACTGAGTCAGATTTCTCTGTAAGGTCAACATGGAACCTGCCCATCTGGTGATGACCGAATTCAATTTGGTTTTTGTCCAGTTTGGTTTGTGACCAGAATCATGGGAAGAATTAAGTTTGTTGGGTTGGAGACTTAGCTCAGTGGCAGAGCACTTGCCTAGCAAGTGCAAAGCCCTCAGTTCATGCCCCAGTGCACCCTGCCTCCCCAAAGAATTAAGTTCATGAACCAAGGTACCACTGTATACAGTACTTGCTCTCATTAAAGACTCTTGGGCCTTTAATATAGGCATTGTAGTGAATTTCATATCAATCCTGTGTTATATATTGAAAATTCTTTCTCTGTCTGCTCTCAGTATGGAGATCCCTAGTCTTACATTCCATTGATTCTGTAGATGATTTATATAGATTCTGTAGATGATTTATATAAATTCTATGACTAGACTGATTTAGCCTTTATCTTGACTTATTTCTGGACTACTAGGAAGCAAAACCAGTTACATGCTGCTTACAATACTTAAACTGAGAACATGGGGGAGTTTTTCTGTATAGTCTTAGAATAGCATTTAAAGTGGGCCTTTTGAGTACTGAACTTTAGAACTCTTACTGAACAGTGGGTAGAAGCATTTAATCCTGTAATAGTTACTGTAATGTAGGATAACTTGCTGTGTGGGTTTTTAAAACATTAAAATAAAAAGAAAGATCTTGGGTTGAGCCAGTGAATATAGGATGAAGCTAGATCTAAGGGTGAAGCTTTGTTCTGTTGTTTTTCCTTTTTTCCTCCTTTCTATTATTTAGCATAAATTTCACCCTAATTTCCTTCCTATTTTCAATGAGGAAGTCTTATTTGTTCTTAGTTGTAAGTCATTCTAAAAGATTTTTAAAGGGCTACAAATTACCGATTGACTGTTTTTGTCATTTAGCCTTTGCCTGGAGCTTTGGACAACCTCCAGTGTCCTGTGTAGTCAGTGTATCAGCTTGCATAAATAAAAGAGGAAAGGTTACTTACTATATGGTCACCCTGTGCTAAAGCTTAGTAAATCACCAAGAAATATTGTACTTGGAAGCAGAAAATATGGTTTGACTGGTTTGGCTTAGAGAATTGATGCAGTTAAACTACCAAAAGACTAATACAGTCTAGTCTGCATCAGTAGATACAGTTATCTCCCATGGATTTTCCTTACCTTGGAGTTAAATGTTAAATACAAAAAACAAAACAAAAGGTAAAATACAGGTACCTAAAGTGTACTAATGAGAGTTTGAAGGAAATAACTTTGTATTACTGTTGTTTTCATTTTATATCGTCTTTCCTCTTCTCGCTCTTTTCTACCTCAGGGAACCAGTCAGAAAGAGAGTGCTGGAAAAACGAGGGGAAGACTTTAAAAAGGAAGGGAAGATATATAGATTGAGGACTCAAGATGATGGTGAAGATGAAAACAACACTTGGAATGGAAATTCTACTCAACAGATGTAGTGCAGCAAGTACAATATGTACAATAATCATTGTTTCTCTTATTCTACTGGAGAAGTGGGTCTGCTTTATGTTTTCCAACTGATCTATAAAGTGTCTCTTTATTCCTGCTTAGTGGGTGGGTTAAAGTGTTTAACTCAAAGAAGTCAAGACATAAAATAACTGGCTGCTAGGTCCTTGCGTACAGTAACCAATTGCTAGATGCCTAAAAGAATCAAACGGTCTGCCACAGCCGCCCTCTATCAGCTGCTTCTTCAGTATTTTATATACCCTTTCACCCTGTGCTCTCAGATGATATGTTTTGTTTAGAATACCCTTTTCTCCGAGACTTAAGCCCACACAAAGTAACTGGTATGTTACTGAGTAATTTGACTCCTAGAGCATTTTAACTAGCCAATCAGATGATAATTTATGTTTAGCTTTTCTCTTTTTGCTCATCAGCTGCAAGCAAAATCTTGTAGTTTTTAATCTTAAATACTGAATAAAAAATCTTTCCCCCAAATTAGAATGCTCTTATTTTTGCTTTAAGCATCTTTTTATTGTGCAGGGCTCTCTTGAGGTCATACTTCTTTGATTTATATTTTTCCCCCCAGTATTCCTAAGCTATCTCAGTAAAATAGCTGGCTACCTTACCTTAATATCACTGAAGAAGACATTTTTTGACAGTCATTGATGGCACTTACTGTTCTAGGTCAGTGAGGCATTGCTTTGTATGACTTTGTTCTCAATACCGCTAGTCTATATCCTGTGTTCTCTCTTACCTTTATACTGATGTTTTGTGCTTAGTAAGTAATCACACTTCTAGGACCTAAAGTACCTGTGGTGTAGGACAAGAAGTATAAAGATACACCTTTACTGATCTGATTCTTATTAAAGAGATTGAAGGAGATTCTTAGTCCAACTTAACATACTACCTTATCCACATATTTTTGGAGGTGGAGACCACTAAACTAATGATGTTTGAAAAAGGGTGTGTGATGTTTGCTCTGCTTTTAGATTGGACAGTATTGCTTTTGAGTAAATATGTGGGAAGGCTCTGATTTTATTTTGAAGTGGGAGGAAGAAATTCTCAGCGAACTTTGTTTTTCACCAGTGAAATAACAGTGAGTTTTTAAATTGGTATTAGCATTGGCAAGGATACAGTGAGAATAGGCTATGCTGTGGTAGGAGTGAAAGCCAATACATCTTTAATGTTTGTACTCTGTGATCCAATAATTTTTCCTAAAGAATGATCATACAGATAAAGATTAGTTGAAACATATTCATAAAATGTATTTATTTTACTTAAAAACTGGAAACCAACTAAATACCTTCTTTAGAAGCAATTTTTGATGAGGAGAAATGGTACAATACTAGTTCAGTTTAACACGCTTATTGAATATCTGTTATGTGTTGGGGGAAAAGAAGCAGGATACAGAGCTGTAGGTACACTATGATCTCAGCTTTGTAAATACATCTTATATATAGATAGAACTAGATATTAATATATGTGTAAAGAAAGAAAACATTAATACTTGTAAGAGTGGTTATATGTGATTCTAGTTTTCCTTTTTGCACCCTTATATTTTCCCAGTCTTCTACAGTAATCCTGTTATTTGCATAATTTAAAAAGTGAGTTTGAAAAAGAAAATCCCCAATAAGCATCCCATTTAAAGTTTTATCATCTTTAAAACTCAGCAGTATGTCATTTTTTAAATAAACCTGCCAAATGGTTGTGACCTTACTCTTAGAAATATATTTACAAAAACATTGAGGGCTGGGGATTTGGCTCAGTGGTTAGAGTGTTTGGCAATCACAAGGCCCTGAGTTCGATCCCCAGCACCAAAAAAAAAAAAAAAAGAAATGAGTACCTCAAGTCACTTTGTCTTGAAGAAAATGAAATATAAATCTTAGAGAAATGTGCATAAAAACATACAGTAATTTGAGTAGGAGGATGCCTCAATTTTATCTTTAAAAAAAGTGTGGTAAGATATCCAAAACACTATATAAGGGTATAAGATGAAAATGAAGTCTGCCTCTGGCATCTTACTCCAGTACTACTATTCCCCAAATGTAACCTCTATTAACAGTTTCTTATGTAATTTTCAGAAAATTTTTATGCATATATAAGCAAATATGTAATCTTTATTTTTAAATAAATGAGATCATATTATATACACTACCCTGCATCTTGCTTTTTTACTTACAGTCTTAAAGAGCTTTCCCTGTCAACACATAGCTACCTCACTCTTATTAATGACTGAATAGCATTCTACTTGATGTAAGTACTCCAACTTACTATCCATGCCCTGGTGGCATTCAGTGGCTATTAGAAATGTCTTGTTTGGTTTTATTTTTCTATTTCAAACACTGCTACAGTGAATATCATTGAAGGGAAAGGTATAGTCTAATGTGAAAAATGTACCTGTTGAATATGTTCTTCTGGAGCTGGGGATTTAGCTCAGTGGTATAGCACTTGCCTAGCAAGTGCACAGCCCTAAGTTTGATCTCCAGACCACCCCCCCCACAGACACACCCATATGCCTTGCACTTGCTAGGCAAGTGCTCTTCCACTGAGCTAAATCCCCAACCCCTGAATATGTTTTTATAATTCACTGAGTTAAAGGGTTTTTGTGGTTTGGATTATGAAAGATAACAAATTAGCTCCTTTTAAAGACTTCATGAATTCAACCCTCCACCAACAGTTTATGGAAATGTTTTCCCTTGCCAACACTGTATTATCATACTTGTTCATCTTTGTCAAAATGATAGATGAACACTTACCATGCAGTTTATATGCATTGTGCTTATCTAGAAGGAAGCTGATCATCTTTTAATATTATTTGTCATTTTTAATTATTTTGAAACTGCCAATGTTTGTTTTCATATTTTTTTCATATTTTTCTTGATTTGCAAGAATTACGTGTTCATTAGGCCTTTTCTAGTTTATGTTATAAATAGTTTCTCTTGATTAATATGTAGAGGATAATTTTTTGCCACAGTATTTATATGGTCAAATTTATCAGTGTTTTTGTTTTTTCTCTTTTTTTTTTTCTTGTGGTATTTAGGGTTTTCTACCAAGCTACAGCCTCAACCCTTTTTTGTTTCCCCTTTATTTTTTTGAGACAGGTTCTTACTAAATTGACTGGGCTTGAATTTGCGATCCTCCTGCCTCAGGCTCCCAGAGTATTGGGATTATAGGTGTGTGGCACCATGACCAGGTCAATGTTTTTCTTTGTGGCTGCTGGGTCTTGAGTCTTTCTTTTTTTGTTTTAATGAAAAAAAGTTTTATTGGTATATGTTTGCAGTTACATAATAAATGTATTCATCAGGGGGAACTGGCACATGTACATACTGCATCTTGATCCTTTTTACTTCCTCTTCACTCTCTCCTATCTTCCTTCATCCCAAGACACCCTTCCGTCTCCACAAAGTCTATCCTTGTTTCCTCTCGTCTTTTATCTTGCTCTGTAATTTATTTATATTTTGGGCTTCTCATTACAAGAGAAGCCTTATGATATTTAACCTGCCTTTGTTTTATTTCACTTAGCATTATGGACTCAAACTATATCCATTTCCTACAAATGACTCAAATATATCCTTTATTGCTGAGTAGTACTCTGTTGTGTATGCATACTACATTTTCTTTATCCATTCATCTGTTGATGGACATATAGGCTACTTTCAAGATTTAGCTACCAGTATTATGAGTTGTACTGCTGTAAACATGGCTATGCATGTGTGACTGTAATATGATATCTTTAACTCTTTTGGGAAGATACCCCAAAGAGGAATAGTGGGTGACGTGAAATTTCTATTTTTATTTCTTTGTGGAATCTCCATAGTAGTTGCACTAGTTTACAGTCCCACCACATACAGACGTGTTCCTTTATCTGAGCTGCATGTGGTGGCGCATGCCTGTAATCCCAGCAGTTGGGAAGCTGAGGCAGGAGGATTGCTGGGAGTTTGAGGCCAGGTTGGACTACACAGTTCAGGGCCAACCTGAACTACATAGCAGGACCCTGACTCAACGCCCCTCACACCAAAAAAAGTGTTCCTTTTTCCCTACCGCCTTGCCAACAATTGTTGAATCCTTGATGATAGCAGTTGTTTCTGGAGTAAGATGCAATCCCAGTGTTACGATTTGCCTTTCTCTGATTGGCCAGAGACGCTGAGCAGTTTTTCATGTACCCACAGCCTATTTATACTATTGCACTTCTTTTGAAAAGTGTTGACCAGTTTTTGATTGGGTCTTTTATTTTGGGGGGGTCCTAACTTTTTGTGTTCTTTATATATCTTAGATATTAGTCCTCTAGGGATTACTGGCAAAAATTTTTTCCCCACTCTGGGTTTTCTCTTCACTGTGTTTGTTTCCTTTGGTGTGCAGAAGCTTTTATTTATTTATTTATTTTTTGGGTACTGGGGAACAAACTCAGGGCCTTGTGCTTGCAAGGCAAGCACTCTAAGTACTGTGCTAAATCCCCAGTCCCCAGAAGCTTTTTAATTTGCTGTAATCCCATTTGATTGTTGGTGTTATTTCTTGTGCAGTTGGGGTTCCGTTTAGAAAGTCTCTGCCTGTGCAAGACTTTCAAGACTTCTACCTGTTTTACCTCCCAGCAGTTTGAGTGTTTCTGTTTTTATGTCTGGGTCTTTGATCTATTTTGATTTGGTTTTATATCCAATTTTTCCAGCACCATTTATTAAAGAGGCTGTCTTTTCTCCAGTCCTGTTTTTGGCCCCTTTGTCGAAGATCAGATGGCTAAAGGTGCCTGGGATTATTTTTGCATTCTTAATTCTGTTCTATTGAGTAGTATTAACATGTCTGTTTTTGTGTCAGTACCATGCTGTTTTTTTTTTGTAATATAAGTTGAAATCTGAGATTGTAATGCCTCCTGCTTTGTTCTTGTTGCTCAGGTTTCCTTTGGCTATTCTGGGTCTCCAGGTTCCATATAAGTTTTAGGATTGTTTCTTCTAGTTCTGTGAGGAATGTTTTTGTACTTTCATTGGGATTACGTTCAGTCATTTTGGTAGGTAATATGGCCATTTTGACAATATTGCTTCTGCCTGTCCAGGAGCAGGTGATATTTTTCCATTTTCTTTTTTTTTTCATTTTAATTTTAATTTTTTTATTTTTTATTTTTCCATTTTCTAATGTCTTCTTCAGTCTTTTTTCAAAGTACCATAGTTTCGTTATAGAAGTCTTTCACTACCTGGTTACTTAATTTCTAGGTATTTAATTCTTTTTTTGAAGTTATTGTGAATGGGATTGTTTTCCTAGTTTATTTCTTGTTAGATTCATTATTGGTATACAGGAATGCTATTGATTTGTTTATCCTACTACTTAGCTGAATTTAATTTTTTTGTTTCTTCATATTCTCATTGTTTGTTTTTGTCTTCTGTGAAGGGGTCTGCCTCCCTCCCAGACCCATGGCAACATCCTTAAGAGCTAACCTGTGGACCCAGTACCAGTTAGAAGATCATCCATCCTCCCTCAATTTGGCATGCAACTTTTGGCTTATACTCTATTCCCATATTTGGAGCTATGTCTAGGCTGTTAGGTTTTCCTTTAGTGATCTTTCTATTCTGTACTGCCAAACCATCTTTAAAATTAACTTTATAATTTTTAGACATGGTCTCACTATGTAGTCCGGGCTGGCCTTGAACTTGAGGCCATCCTTCTGCCTCATCCTTCTGAGTGCTGGGATTATAGCCATGCACCACCATGCCCAGCTAGTTTTATAATGTATTTTAATAGTTCTTTGTCTCATAGATTTCTTAACAAATTTACTTAATATGTGAAACTTTTATCCTGTTGGTGTGAACCCTCAATGTTATGTTCAATTTTGAGAGATAGGTATAATGAACAGGTTATGATACTGAATCTTTTTGCCCAAGAAATGTCTAGTATCCCTTTGAGAACCATCCGCATCTGACAGACTTTTTCTATTAATAGAGAAAACACACCCCCTGTCAGGCTGGGACTTGTGGCAGTGGAACATTTTGATAGGAATTTTATATAGACAATTCAGGAAAGAAATGCTTATGGGAAACAGTTTCGAGTGTGTCACTTTTAACCCCAGCCAAAAATCACTGTGTATGTATGATACTAGGGATTAGACTTGGGGCCTTCCACATGCTACAAGTACTCTACCATTGAGCTACATCTCCTGCCTCTACTCTTTATTTTCAAAACACCATTTTCCAAACTACCTAGAAACATATGGACTATGTAAGTGTTTCACACTTGAGATTATCCTCACATTCAAGGGAGGTGACAAAGACCCATCTTTGTCTGCTCCTACCTCTGCTCTGGGTGGATACGGTTTATGAATAGATAAACACAAGGAGTGGCTGTGTTTTTTGTTGCTGTTTCTACGGTGTGGTCTTGGCCTCAAGAAGCTGAAAGCAGTTGGGTATAGTGGCACATGCTTGTTAACCCAGTATTCTGGGAGACTGAGGCAGGAGGATTCCAAGTTCGAGCCCAGCCTAGGTAACCCAACAGCAACTTAGTGAGACCCTGTCTCAAAGTTAAAAAAAAGGGGCCAGGGATGTTGCGCAGTGCAAAGGACCTGCGGTCAATCCTTGGTGCCATTAAAAAAAAAAAAAAGCTGGCAGCAGAGAAATACACAATTACAGTGTAATGCTGTCAAGCTGTAATGAGGGACATTTATATGCAAACTAGGGGAAGGAAGATCTACCTGGGCAAAGTAGAGAGGCCATCCACAGGAGGAAGTCCACTATTTGAGCAAAGACTTGAAGGCATTGTTAGAAGCCAAGACACCCTACGCAGAAGGAATAGTATTTGCAGAGACAGGAAAATATGAGATAGTCAAGGACCTACATGCAATTTGGAGCTGTGACTGATGAGGAAGGGAAACAGGCTAAATGACAAAGGTCAGTTAACCTGGGCCTCGACACCCTGCTCAGGGCCTTAGAAGTGGTCTGATAGACAGGAGCAGCAGGGACAACATAATGTGGGGGAATGGCTGGAAGTGAGGGATAGAGGATCATTCAGGGGACATCTCTCGACATATTTTGGTATGTGGTCCAGGGGAGAAAATAAGCAAAAAACCTTGGTCTAGTTAATGATTTGTACGATTTCATAACTTTTATTGAATGTACTTTAAGAAGTAAGCGATAGGACACAAAGTATGAGGCTCGGAGAGAGCGTGAAGACAGCAGGAGATGCATTGCAGTCCATCTACATAGTGGAGTTGATCCTTATAAAACATTTCTATAGTTTTGATTTGTAATGCCATCTTTAAAAACTTTGAAACTTACAGACAAGTTTAGTAGCTACACATTTCTGCAAGAGTCACCTGCAGGGTCCTCTAATGCCTGGATGAACTCCCAGTAGTACAGCGAAGTACAGATTATTCTCATTTTAATCAGGGACTCAAATCCTTCTAAAGTCATCTATGACAGTGGGAGCCCCAGTGAAGCAGTCCGGTATGGGCAGAAGACAAAACCGTAAGTAAGCTTGCGTCACAGAACTCGAGGCAGCGATGACTTGTTAGAATGAAGAGATGTGACTCAGTTCCTGTTGGCTTGACTCTGTTTTCCCTTGCTTGGAGAGCTTGCAGTATTTGTAGGATAGAAAAGCCAACCCAAGGGCGCCAAGCAGCATGAGAGAGAAGAGTACGTACAAAGCTGTCTGTGCTTCTGTGGTGCTGAGTGTCAGCCCCAGGAATGGTACCTCCTCTCTCACTGGGCTGAAGGTGGGCTCAGCATCTAGGAGGGGACAACAGAGGGCAGTTTGTGCTCCAGCGCTGACATGGTTATCTGATCTCTGTTACTTGGATCCCAAACCTGCATAGCCAGAGCTGACATTGCTGCTATGAATGTGCCAACCCCCTTAGCTGGGTATGAAGAGCCCCTGAGTAAAGTTGAGTACTTCTATACTTTCAATTTTTATCAGCAGTTAGAATATAAACGAAATGGGATAAGTGTCTAGTATGTGCATAGTTTATCCTTTTCAGTCACTCAGCATATACTGGGCCCACACTGTGTGAGCACTGCTTTCCCATTTGTCTTACTTGGTCCTCAAATTGGCCCAGATGCACTTGTCTAGTTTCTTCCCTAAGGTGGCACAGCAAGTTGTGGTGGGCTGGGAGAAGAATCTAGACCTCTTTCCTACTTTAGGGCTCCACTTGCCCTAAATGTCCTTTCTTTTTTTTAAAGTGTTTCTGGGGACTGAACTCGGCGCCTTCACACTGAGTTACATGTCTAGCCCCTTTTGTTTGTTTTTGCAGAGTCTTGGAGAGTCTCAGACACTAAGTTGCCCAGGTTAGGCTTGAACTTGGGATGCTCCTGCCTCAGCCTTCCAGAGTGCTGGGATTACAAGTATACGTCACCCTGCCTGGCCTAAGTGTCTGTCCTCACGTCCCAAGGATGTCTGGAGCACTCAAAATCTTGGTTGAATTACAATAAACTAGACAGAGGCTAAAAAAGACCCTTCCTCTGTCCCTTTAGTCTTTGCTCCCTCCCAGAGGCCCTTACCTTCTGGCTGCTGGAGACAAGGGTGAGGCCCTGCTGCAGGGTCAGGGAAGCCGTTGCACCGGACTATGGAGGCGTAGAACTTGGCTGATGCTTTAGGGATTCTTGGCAGAGAAGGGTTGGTGTGGTTCACGTAGTGCAGGCCAAACCTCTCTGAGAAGCCTGTGGCCCACTCAAAGTTGTCCATCAAAGTCCAAACCGTGTATCCGCGGAGGTCTACCTTATCCTGCACAGCTAGCCACAGGCCAGAGAGTGAGCTCCCCTCATCTCAGGGCTCCTTGCTGCCAGGTCTCCTGCAGCTAGGTCACCCACGATTCTCCCTGTGCTTCTGACTTGCACAGTGAGGCGAGCACGGTGCTTCCAGCATCTCTGTGGACAGGCTCAGCCCTGACTGGGAGTCGTGAACATGGGCTGCCTGAGCCAAGCCTGCACTACCTGCTGTCCTCCCCCAGCAGCACAAGGTGTTAGCCTGGGTCAGGGCCTCAGGGCAGCAACACTCCTCCCTACAGAAAATCAGTAGCTGAATCCTAACCATTTTCTTGGCTGACACGCACAGCGTCGCTTTCTGTCCTCTTACTCTCTCAGTCCCACCCTGAGTTGTTAGGGTAGAGTCCAGGTGTCCAGTTTTTGCTTGAGGAACAGACCCTACAGACAAACACCCGGCCTCCTCCTGCTGGACCTGCCTCCAGAAGGCCCTGCTCTTCAGACATGAGGGAGGGTCAAGGGGAGCAGACCACTCGAGCCAGGGACTAAAGCCTAGCAGCCAGCAGGGAGCAGCTGGGTCTGCTTGCTGATACAGAGCTAGGAAGGGTCCTGTGGTGCTGCAGACATTGGCTGGTGATGTTTCCAACAGGGAGGGGCCCCGTGGAGAAAGGGGTGGCCTGTCTTACCTTTGAGGGCCTCGTTGATGTAACTACGGAGATAATACATCCTTGCAGTGTCATTCAGGTCTACCTCTCCCCGCTGGGACACTCCATTCTCTGTTACATAAATTGGAGGGTTGTTGTACTCTTCCTTCAACCAGTTCAGGATTCTTCTGAACCCAGAAGGTGTCATCTTCAGCCAGAAGGAGCCAGAGACTGGCCAAGAGGGATCTGCAATGGCCACAACTCCCCTGTGAATAAAAAAACTGAAAATTACATCTTGTTTTGTAAACTTCACAAGGCTCTTTACACAAAACAAAGCAGGCTTATAGTAGGAAAACTTGCAGGTTTCATCTAGACCTAGGGGTCACACTAAATCCAGAAGAGTCAAATGACCTTAAAATCTCTTCTCTTGTTCTGGTTACCCCTGAGGGCTGATGTGACTTTGTTTTTTGTTTGTGGGTTTTTTTGGGGGGAGGGGTGCTGGGGATTGAACTCAGGGCCTTGTACTTGCTAGCAAGCGCTCTACCACTGAGCTAAATCCCCAGCTGATGTAACTTTGGATAAGCCACTTACGCTGTCCGTCCTGGAGCATTTCACCTGTGCAGAGGAATGGCCTTGCTCGTGGAGCCTCACTCTCCAGGGGCTCCCTGCCCACACTGAGGTCAGCAGCTCTGCATGCCCCAACTCCTGTCTTTGAATGGGATGTGAGTGGTTTTATCAGTGCTAGGTTTCTCTTATTTTGCTGAACTGAATGTGGGCCATTTCATAAGCTGTCGTAGAGGTTGCTGGGGACACAGTCCCAGCACTAAAGACACCGAGTGAATCAGAATCAGAAGGGTGCTTTAGAGTACTCCCAGCACTGTAAGCCTGACGTGGGTGATTTCACAAAGCAAAGGGGTAAGGGCCTGTTTTCAAAGAAAGAACCTAGACAGATTCAGAGCTACTGCTGTTTAAAGATGCTTATTGAAAGGAAACAAAATATGTACGTGTAATCCTGCTTATTCTAACAAGTAATAACAGATTTACATGTAATATACAAATTATAAGATAGATGCCCACTGCATGTGACTTTTTTTTTGATGCCAGTGATCAAACTTGGCCTTGTGCTTGCTAGGTAAGCGCTCTAACCACTGAGCGAAATCCCCAGGTCCCATGCATATAACTTCTGAAACAACAAAAGTTTCCTATTCTTATTTCCTAATGTTTTCTCCATTTAACATGTATTATTTGTCTAGTACAGAAATAATAACTTCACCTTTTTGCCTTGGAAAGAGAGAGAAATCCTGTTTTTTGGTTTTTTTGTGGGGAGGCAGTGCTAGGAATCAAACTCAGAGCCTTGCACTTGCTAGGCCAGCGCTCTACCGCTGAGCTAAATCCTCAACCCCAAGTCTTGTTATTTTAACTCAGATAATCCAAGAAGGAAAACAAATTTGGCAGAAAAAGAAAATAGAACAGAAAAATAACTTCCTTGCAAGTTTTTCAAAGAACCAAGTAGTCATTTTATGGGAAGCACATGGGAAAATCTCTGATGGCCAGAGAGGGCAGCTGGGGTCTCAGAACTGGTGAGCACCCTGTGAACCCTGGTGTGTGCAGTCAGCAGGCCCTTTGCTAAATCCCCAGCAAGCCTCCAGGTAAGAGCTGGCCTTTCTGTCCTTCCTAAAGATTGCTTCAGCACCCTGCTGGCAGACTTACCTGTCTGCATCGAAAGAAGAGATGACAGAGGCATAGTTAAGGTTGTATGCCAGGACGGTGGTATAGTGATTGAACCCAAAATAGTCGTAGGTGCCGTTGATCCTCCTCTTCTCACTCTCTGTAAACTCTGGGAGCCTGGGTGGAAGGAGCCAGCAAGGGTGAGGGGCTTTGAGGTGAGGATGCCCTGGGGCAGGGGGAGGAAGCACAAGGAACTGCAGGTGCTTGGCCATGACCAGGGCTGCGGGCTGGGAA
The DNA here is from genome assembly GCA_004026905.1 of Hystrix cristata. Classification (NCBI taxonomy): domain Eukaryota; kingdom Metazoa; phylum Chordata; class Mammalia; order Rodentia; family Hystricidae; genus Hystrix; species Hystrix cristata. The sequence continues at coordinate 23,998 of PVJO010007688.1, forward strand.
AGAGGCCTATTGGGGATGCAGGAAGCCCCAGGTCTCCTGGCCAGCTCAGCCTCCTTTCCCTTCGTCCCTAAATACTTCCTCTTGTTGACAAAAATGCAACTATACTTGCCCTTCATACCCACCCCCCAGAGCCCCCTGCAGGGACGTACATACATACATACATACGCACATACACACACACGTGCGTGCGCGCACAGAATTTATATTTTCTTAAAACAACACAGATTCTGATATTTACCATTTAAGATAGATTTCAAAATTAAGAGTGTGTCTGAGAAACGTACCTCAAAATGACTTTTATAATATCTTTCATAATTTGGATTTCCCTATTCTGCCCTTTATAAGTTCCTTTGTTTTTGTCGTGGTTGGTTGGTCAGATGGCCTCTTTTCTTCAAAGGTTATCCTTATTAATAGGGAGAAATTTTTTGCAAATCAAGTATTTGTTGTTGAGACTTCTCCACTCCCATGATTTTACTGAAATTTGTAGATGGGCATTTGCGATGTATTCTGAAGAGACTTTTCTGTAAAACTTGACTAATGTGCACTTGTGTACAGCAAGTACAGCTTCCTTTCTGCCAAATCCCAACTGCACACCGCTGACAGGGTGGCCTCGTGCTTCTGGCTTGGGTGTTGCCCAACGATGCCCTGCCGAGGCCTCTGGCAGAGGTCTTCCCTTGACCTTTCTGCTACCATTAACCTAGGGGATCAAAAGATCTCTCCCAGCAGTTTCTGAAAAGCTGGTGATGAACTATAAAGCCCAGCCTCTCAGCCTTGCCCCCTGCTCAGGAACCACTTCCTGGGGCCTGGGGGGGGGGCAAGGCTGGCATGCGAAACATATGGAGGGACAGTGACGTGAGTGGGCAAAAGAATTTACTAACAAGTTTACTCTGTCCAAACTGTTCTGAAGGGGAGGACAGGCAAGTCTCCAAGAGAGAATTCACATGGTTAGAGTGAGAGACTGGCGTTTTTATAAAGGTTTGAGGATGTGGAAAGAAGGTGAGGCAGCCCGTGTGATTACAGAATGCCTTTTCCTGGATCATGTAGCATCTTGTAGGTGCTGATGCAGGAGCCAGGAGCGCTTGTATTGTGTTTAAAGTTACATGTTTCCAGTTGCAATTTGACAAGAAAGACCTCTTGTGGTCTTTCTTAAAGCTAAAGGCTTTTAAGCTTTAAGTAGGGAGGTCTGTACATTCTATCGTTTAGGGAAGATGGGTCGGGACTCATTGGGAGGAAGGAATGGGCCTTATATCAAAAGGTTTGTTTTTTATCACTGTTACTATCTGATGGCTGCTTACCTCATGAGGGGTGGCTTTACCTGGAGTTTGGCTGTCAAGGGTTTTAGTCTCTTTGTTGTCGACGGGCAGCCACTACAAAGGCCCTCTGCTGGGTCTCAGGTCCTCACCACGTGCCCCAGACCCTTCACGGGGCAGCCTACCGTTAGCTGCACACATCCCGCTCATTCTCACCTCCGGGCTGGACTCGCTGTCCCAGTCCTTGGGTGCAGTGACCTCTGCTCTTCCAAATGCTAGTCACTGTCAAGGCCCAGCTCGACTGGTGTCCTGCCTTGTCTGCAAAGTCTTCTGGGTCTACCTCCCTCCTACACAACCGTATCTGAGTTTTCTTCGTACTGAGGAAATTGGGGAACAGGATTCTAGGGCAGACTTCCCAGCTAGTCTTTCGGAAACTGGAGGAGGCAGACTTGGAATCTTCTCCTTACAGGGACTCCACAGGCCTCTGACTGCGACACATAATAGGTGCTTAAGCAAAGTTGTATAGATGGGCCAGCGTTCTCAAAGTTGCATACAGACCTTTAGGCACAGCCTGTTGAGCAAGACTTGCCCTAAACAGGCCAAGAGGGTGTTGTAAGGTGGGGACTGGATTTTTAACCTTCACACCGGGGCTTTAGGGGGAGTTTGAGGCAACACAAAGGCTATGCTAGGAACGCCTGAATTCCTTTCACCCTCCTCTGCTTCAGGTCACATGAGCTACCTTAGAGCTTGTGTGTTCCATAAGGCTGGTTCCACAATATCACTTTGTGACCCTGCACACACCACACCTCTAATGCAAGCAGGATGATTCTCGAACCCAGCGTGTGGGTCCTGCAGGCAGTCAGCCTGGTTTCAGATCTTAGCTCCATCACTTTAATAGCCAGATGACATTACCTCATCTTTGTGCTTCAGTTTACTCATCTCTAAATAGTAATAAAAATACCAGTGGAAGATTATAGAAAGATAAATAATTAGCTAGCTGCCCTTGATGTCACTAACACTTCCTTGACTGGAAGTGGAGTCAGTCAGGAATTAGAGATACTTTGATGTAAACCTTCGCCACCTGCTGGCCAAATTACTAAATGCACAAGTCCGGCAGTTACCCACTAAGGAAGTAATGAAATAGGATAAGCTGGGGAACTTAATATACTCATACCTTGGCATTTGACTACTTTGAAATTTGTCGAATTTGGTATTCTGTGCATTTTGTCGTAAAATTTTGTCCCAGTTCTCATCATTTATTTGGTATTTATGATGTCAGCTAGAACTTAGGGTTTCAATTGCCCTTTACCTTTTCCAGCCAAAACAATTTGGTATTCATCATTTTTGCTATACTTGTAGCACCTCCCAGAAACATAAGTACCAAGTTACCCCTGTGTTCGGGTTGCTAAGAAGTTGCCCTTGGGACAGAGATCTGGCCGTTCAAGTATAATAATCATAGCAACTTTGTTTTGCGAAGCCCATCACAGTGCCACATGCTAAGAGCCTTTCCTACACCATCATGTGTAATCTTCCCGGCAAACCGAGCAGCTCAGAGTCTGGCTGCTTGCCTGAGCTCCGCTGCTTTGCCCCCAGGCCCCGTGTGCTTGCCACTCAGGGGACAAGACCTTACCGGGACTTGCTGAGGCCTGCAGCCAAGCTCCTGTCACGGATCCGTGTCTTCATCACATCAGGGTAATCACCATTCTTGAAAATAGGGTGTGCAAACCAGCCTCCCATGAACTGCGGGGAGCAGAGAGAGGAGAGTAGGCCTCAGCCTCACAGGCAGGTACACCAAGAGTCGCAAACAGCCTTGCTCAGCAGTCACCTCTCTTCCCTGACCTCAGCTCTGCTCTCCCTAGTAGCTGTCTGCATGTTGCAGCCTAAGTGCCCACAGACCTTTCCACCTGTGTCTGGGTTTACTTCGCGGCACCACGGCCCTTCGGGCAGGGCCATTTCTCAGTAATTGAGTCTTGATGTGAGAGGACCTGAATGACCACTAGCCTTGCACTCCACTTTTTGGCTCCCTTTTGGAGGGCTGGACGGAAGGGGAAGGAGACACTGGAGGCCTAGAGGCCCGATTCCCTCCCTTACCACAGAGCAACTCAACTTGTGTCCTGGTCCTTCCTCATCAAAATACCTGAGAATCAACCAGAACATCCTGGGAAGGCCTGAGCTGTATGGTTTCCTGGCTGCCCAGGTTGCTTTATAAGCATTAGGTTCAAAACCCTAAAGTAGTAATGAACTATTCAACTTTTGTTTGGTTAGTTTTTGGTGCTGGGGATCGGTAAAGTGGCATGTCCACTGAGCTAGACCCCAGGAAACTCAGTTTTCTTCATGAAGTCTAGGACATCCCTATTGTCAGTACGATACAGACACTCAAATACATAATGCTGGAGGGCCTGAGAGACTGTTTTGGTCTCCAGATCCTTCCCTCGACTGCTGGCTGACACCTGAAGTGCAGGGGAAGGGCGGCCTTCAACTCAGTCAGATGAGCCCCAGAGCATACACACCCTGGTAGAACTTTTTTTAAAAAATTAGTATATGTTTGAAGTACATAGTACACTTATAGTAGGGAGCTCGTATATACATAAGGCATCTTAATTCTTTTTACTTCGTCTTCCCCTTCTCTTCTCTCCTCCTTCCATCTCTTAGTTCCCGTCCCCATTTCTAACTTGAATATACTCTAAGGTAATAAACCAGATCTTTCTTTTTGTAGAAATTGTTTGACATAGATGTATCAATCATAGTCCTGGGCTACAGTTGAGGCTTAATCTATTGATAATACAAGCCTAACATTTCCTGAATTGAGGGGGGGTTTGACTTCAGGGGAAAAATTACTGTTCTAATTCACCAGTTTTGTGAATCTGAAATGAAGAATGCAAATGCACTTGTTCATTTGACCACCTTTGTCAAGCTCTGTCATGAAGAGTCTGGCAAACCAGGGCCTTGAGTGTCCCTCCAAGAGTGTCAAAGTACCACAGTCTACACATTCCTCTCCCAAAAGTGGGAATCAGTCTGGAGGAGGGAGACCCTTGCTTTTTTTTTTCTTGATGCCAAAACATGGGAGAGGGTGACCTCTAACCCCCGAGAGGCACTAGCAGGATCCAGAGTAAAGCTGCACCATGAATGGAGACATTCTTCTCTGTCTTGTCAGGATTCCAGATTGAAATTCAGCTGGACCACATGAACACCTGCTTACTACTAGTGTCTCTGTTCCTAGGGACAAAATTCCACAGGCAAAATACATCCTGGTCCTGTTTCAAACTCATGGAATTAGCAATCAGAGGCAGTACCAAGTTTTACAGAATCTAAATTATCCAATTTAAGAAATTCTTAGGCTGGAACAAACAAAATAAAATGGCGACACCTAGAGGTGAAGTGTGCAGCCCAGCTCCATTAGCTGGGAGTCAAAGCAGAGACTGAATAACCCTTAAATTTCACTGCTTTAATTTCAGCAAACCTGTGAGGTGGGTAGGACATCTCACAAATGAAATGACTAACAAACAAAAAGTTAGGTGCTTCCAAGCTCACAAAATCAAGTAATAGCAAAGCTGAGTCTACATCCCAAATCTTTGATTCTTAGCCTAATTCTCTTTGCATTAGACCATGAGAGGAGTAAAAAAAAAAAAATCTGAGAGAGAAACATACCTGAACGTATCTCCTGGCTGCCTCCACATCCTCCTGGTTGGAGGGGTCCCTGGGCTCGGCCCAGTCACTGCTGATGGTGATGGAAATCATGCCGCCTTGCCTGGCACGGTACACATCATTGTACAGATGCCAGGCCTCGGCGTGAGCCTTTATCAGGTTGTGGCCAGCATTGTAGGGAGCAGTGCCAGGCCTATCAGAGATTCCTGTAAACATGTGGATGTCAACAGAATGAACGTGGCCAGATTATTAGTTCCCTGCATACAGATGTCCCCTGTGGAAAGTTTTGACATCTGGAAAACTGGAATTCAGACCCTCGACTACCTCTTATTTGACAGCTATATCACTTTGGTAAAGCGATGCAGCCTTTGAGGTTTTTTTTTTTTTTTTTATTCCTTGCTAGAATGGAGAGCAGAGAGTGCTTGCGAGAAGGAAACTGAAAGAGGAGAGGGGAGGTAAGAAGAATTAAAATGTGTTATGTACATGTGGCAACTTGCCATGATGAATGTGATCATGTTCTACAAATGTGCTAATAAAACATTTTTAAAAAGAAGGAAATTAAATAGTATCTGGCAGAGAGAAGGCTCTTGGTTAATGTTGGCTTCTGTCCTCCTCTTCCAAAATAACAACTCCTATGGTTCGGGCAGAGTAGCTACAGTACCGTGTGCTCAGGAGCCGGAGGGCCTGCTGCGGGTTGGAGGCCATGGCTAGCTCAAGCAGCAGGTGCAGTGGAGACTCCTGGAGAGCAGGTACTGCGGGAAAGGCCGCGACAGCCCCCAGTGAGAGGCGCGTCTTGTTACAGTTTGAGGCCCATCTCTCCATGCCCCTTTCAGCTTTTACACATGGACCCAAGGAATCATCGTGGAAATGAATACGAATTTACCTCATATGCTTAGAAACAGAGGAAAGGGAAGCTGGATGGCTTCCAAGGGGCCAAGACAGGTCCACAGTCCCTTAGTCAAAACCCTGATGGGAAAGAAACATCTATTTTTTAGAATAGTAACAAATTGCCTACCTTTAGAATACTGGAGGTATGAAAGATGTATAGCCTGACAAATTGTCCTTTCCTACATCAATTTGCCCACGTCCCTGTTACTATGGAGCTTCCCACCTGGGGCAAATCAGAGTCACAGAGCAAAGAAATGAAGTCATACTGAGGCACTAAGATGTGCAATCTGTGTCTAACATATGTGTCAGAAGCGAAGTCCCGGCAGCCTGGAGCAGGAGCTGGGCTTTCTGAGACGTTTTTGGCTGCCTCCTCCTATGCTGCCTGGATTTCATCTCTTCAAGGTGCTAAGAATGTCGGGTTCCAAAGAGCTCATGACAAGTCGGGCCCTGCGACCTTTACCTGGAGCCGATACCCCGGTGCCATAACCGTGGCAGGCAATGACAAAGGGCTCGTTCAGTGTGATCCAGAACTTCACTTTGTCCCCCAGCCTCTGGAAGAGCACATCTGCATACTCTCTAAACCGCTGCACGATGGTCTCATTCTCCCAGCCTCCGATATCCTGGAGTGCTTGAGGTAGATCCCAGTGGTACAGGGTCACCTGTGAGAGAGTCAGATCAGCAGTTCCATCAGTTGTGCTTTCCATGAGAAGCCGCTGATACAGATGTACCAGCATAAATGTGCCGGCAGGTAACCTGGGAGCATGGACTTCACTGGCCTGGGCCCACCCTCACCTGGGGCTGGATGTTGGCAGCCAGCAGCGCATCGATGAGCCGCACGTAGTAGTTCAGACCCGGTTCATTGATGTAATTGGTGGTTCCATCAGGGAGGATGCGAGTCCAGGAGATGGAAAAGCGATAGTGGGATACACCTAGGTTCTGCAGGGCAACTACATCCTCGGCAATCTTATGGTAACTGTCGCAGGCCACATCTCCAGTATTATCATTTTCAATCCTCAGTGGGGTGTGAGAAAACGTATCCCAAATACTAAGTCCTTTGCCATCTGCTCTCCATGCACCCTCGATCTCAAGAGGACAAAACATGGTATAATGAAGTCATTCAATCAAACAGAAATTCCTTTCTGTCAAAGGGAACATCCCAAGTCAGGACTTTTCTCAGCAGCATCTCCACTAAGAGCCTTCTCTGGCCCCCTTCCAGTTTCTGAACTCCCACAGCTTTCTAGACACACTTTCTGCACACACCTGGCGCCATCACACTGTGCTGTGCAATTGGGCACTAGCAACTGGCTTGCCACAGACCTTGCAGTCTAGGCGATGTGTCTTTCATTTTGCCCCAGCAATTAATTTAACAGCACCTAGTGTATGGCGGGTACTCACTAAAGATTTGAAAAATTTCCTGCCTGCTGCTGCCCCTAGCCACAGCCAAATTGTAAAGATGCTACGTGTGGCAGCAGAATTTCTAGCAAGGACGTATGTCACTGTTTCTTTTCATTCCTCTTTTCCTCCCACCTAGTCTATGGATAAAATGACCACGGCCACTGGAAAAATGCTCATCTGCAGACTTTCTGAGATAGTGTGATACAGTGTTTTTGAGGTAGTCTGACTGGTACAATTTCTGTAATTTACTTTAAAACACTTCCATAAATATGGAATGAGGGGGAAGGAAAGAAGGAAGGATGAAAAAAAGAATTAAGATGTGTTGTGTACATGTACCAGCTGCCCATGATGAATGTAATCATTGTGAATTGCAAACATGTACTAACAAAGATTTTTTTTTAAAAACTGAGTGATGTGAGACTGGACACGCATAAGCTAGACCAGCGTTCTAATGAAGAACGCACATCCAGGCTTGGCCTTGAGAGTGGCGGGGTCCGGTGCCAGCAGGCGCACCCACCATTGAGCTGTCTGTGTGGAGGGAAGATTGGAGAAGGCAGGGGGCTTGAACAAACAGACTATACCGAGGATATCAGAAGCTAGATTTCTCACCACTGGAAAAAGGAGATAGAGATATGGAAGATGAGAAGCCTAGCATTAAGCTTGGGAAGTTGGGTTGGTATTAGAAGTGTGAGTTTATGGTTTTAAATATACAAAGAGATGGATGGATATAGAAATATATGTAAATGTGTATATACACCTATTTCCTAGCTCTGTCCACCCAGAAGGCCTAGAGGTACAGTAATAACACCCTGGAAGCATGACTTCTACATGCCGTTACCACCAAAGCAAGCCAGGGCCCATCGGAGGAACGGCTGCTCAGAGGCTCGAGCCCCCACAGTCCCGAGGGCGCCGCCAGCATTCTAGTCAGGGGCTCACACTGCAAGCGCTTCTCATCCTGTTTTTTGAGACAGGTAGCCCAGGCCGGCCTTGAGGTTCCAATCCTCCTGACTCAGCATCCCAAATGCAGGCATGCACCCCCATTTGGCTCCTTTTCTCTGTGGTACTAGGGATCCACCTCGGGGGTACTCTACCAGTGAATTACATCCCCAGCTCTTTTTTTGATATGGGGTCTTGCTAAATTGTCTGGCTGGCCATTTAGCCTCTTGCCTCAGCCTCCCGAGCAGCTGGGAGTACCCACCACACCTGGCTCCTCCATTCTTGGTTCATACCTCACACGTTGCTAATGAAGATATTCAGTGTCAAAGTGGTGCGGATTGTGCCCGACTGTCACAGTGAATGAAAGTGGATGCTTAAGGGTGACAATTTAAAAATTCAAGGTATGGCTGGGCACGGTGGCACAGGTCAGTAATCCCAGCACTTGAGAGGCTGAGGCAGGAGAATCGCCTCAAGTTAGAGGCCAGCCTGAGCTACATATCAAGACCTTGCCTCAAAAAACAAAACAAAAACTTCAAGGTGCGAGTTGGCTAAAATATTCTCAAGACTCTGCTTGCCCTTGCATAGCGGGATTTTATGAATTCAGCAAGGCCTGTGGCCTGCGCCCTGGAGGGCCCTTATCCTTCCTATGGTCAGCTGTAAACCTGTGGAGCAGTGGTTCTCACGCAGGAGCCATTCCTCCCCAAGGGACAGTGGGCAGGATCTGGAGACATTTCCAGTTGTCCCCACAGGGGCAGTACTCTGTAAGAAGGCATCTTGTGGGTAGACGCCACAGATGCTGATAAACATCCTGTAAGATAAGGACTCATGCATCCAAAATGTCAGTCAGGCCCAGACTGAGAAATCCTGCTACCGAGGATTTAATCTGCCTGATACATAACAGGATCCAGCCTTTGAAATTCTGGCAACTTGGTGTTGGCCGGAGCAGCTAGAAGGACCAAGATCTGGGATTTTCTTGAGTCTACTGGCCAGTACACATGAACAGTTTTTCTGTTTGCTTGCTAATTAACTTTTTTTTCAGCATTAAGACCCAAACCCAGGGGTTCACAGAGCTGCATCCCCAGTTTTGGTCCCCCCCCAATTCTTCTTTTATTTTTGAGATAGAGTCTCCCTAAGTCATTAAATTGCCCAGGCTGGGCTTGAATCTGTGATCCTTGTGCCTCAGCCTCCCTGAGTGCTGGGATCACAGTTGTGCGCCACCCCATCTGGCTAACTTCTAATTAATAATTGTCTGTAAACTGCCTGCTTGGAAGGAGCTAGGTGAGGAACAAATGGTCCCAGTGGAGATGCCGCAGATTTGCATGTCTTTGCCCAAGTGTTTCTGCCCAGGTTACCCTTGCTCCATCCGGCCCTGCGGACACCTAACTGCTATTCTGCCAGACATGAAGGAGTGAAGAAGCGGGAATGCCAGGAAGAGGACATGCCCTGGCTTCTGTGGCCTGCTGGAATCCCCTGTTCATGCACCTGTCCTCCCCAGCACCAAGCCCGACGCCTAGTGCATTGTAGGTAGGTAGGTAGGTATGCACGCAGTAAGTGGTGTTGAATAGCCCCGAATTTCTCACTTGATAGGCAGCAGTAGCCGCACTCCAGATGAAGTCCTTGGGAAACTCTCCATACAGGAACTCATCCTCCTTGGGCATCGGCATGCCATTGTTGGTAATGACTTCCGTGTAGTAGCTGGCTGAGGCTCTTGGTGTACGAGGCCTGTTCACATCCTCGAAGTCAACATGGTACAGACCAAACTTGACTGTGTAACCAAGTAGCCACTCAAAGTTGTCCATCAGAGACCAGGCAGAATATCCTCGAAGGTCTACACCATCGAGCCTGTAGGCTGAGAACATCCCAGAGAGAGCAGAGGAGAGAACTTTACACCAGGAGACCAGGTCTGCAAGGGGCCCAGCCAGGTGCTGGCTGCTCAGCTCAAGGCAGTGGCCCCAAACACCAACTTGCACACACAGTGACAAATATCCTGAGAGACAAACAGATCACCTTGATGATCCTACTTTCTGCTGGCTCTGATGACCCTATAGAAAGTACTAGAAACTGACCTTTGCAAAATCAAATTCTTTTGTTAAGGTAAAGGGGCATGTCTCAGGCCAACTATAGAAGTTAAGCACAAGAGTGTAAATTTGAAGAAGAGTTTCTTGTTCTGGGATGCATGGAACCCACAAGAATATAAGCTCCACGAGGGCAGAAACGTATGTTTCATACCCTGCGGCATTCCCAGGACCGAAAATAGAACTTGTCACACAGTAGTTGCTCAACAATGAATAAATGAACTTATGAAAATATTCTTTTGGGGATTTTGTGTACATATATACATTCATACATTTTCTTTGAGAAAAACAATAGTTTTTTCAGCTTCGTGAGGCACTATATATAACTCCCAATAGGTAAGGAATTATGGAGTTAGGGCATAAAAGAGATTTTAAGGCACCCTAAACAATTTCAGGCACATGACACATGGAATAGTGGAAGATTTTGTAAGATGAACTGAACCCTCACATACCTTTTAAAGCTTCATTGATGTAGGTTTTATGGTAAAATATCCTGTCAGTATCTTGCACTGCTTCACTTGTCAGCCCCACTCCGTTCTCGGTGATGTAAATGGGGATGTCACCATATTCTTCCTTGATCCAGTTCAGCAGTCTTCGTATCCCCCAGGGCGCAGCTCTGTTCACTGCCGTGGCCACCCATGCGGAGTCCTCCTCCTGAGTTACCTCCTGGTCATCTTCGTAGGCAGGCGGATTCAGTCTGGGTGTTCTGTGCCGCACAAGCCTGGCCGAGTAGGTGTTGAGGCAGAAGACGTCGGCAGTACCTCTGATGTAGCTCTTCTCCTCCTCAGTGAAAGTTGGCAGGCGGGAGGTGGCCAAGTGCTGCAGCTCACTCCTGTTTCCCACTTTCCACTTCATGACATCGGGATAGTCTCCATTTCTGAAAATGGGGTGGGCGAACCAGCCCAAGGTGAATTGCAGCATCCGGTCGGCCGCTTCCACATCTCTTGGGACCCCTGGAGACTTGGGCTCTGCCCAGTGTGTGCTGAGGCTCAGCGAGATGACTCCCTGCTGCTGCTGCCTGTATTTCTCATCGTAAGTGTGATAGACTCTGGCGTGGGCTTTGATGACTGCATGACCGATCCTGTAAGGGCCCCAGCCTGGGTCCTTCACATTTGGGGGAAAACTCCCTGAGCCATAACCCAGCCAGGCCTGGTATGCTGGCTCATTAAAGGTCATCCAGAACTTGACTCTGTCACCAAAGGTCTGGAAACAGAAGTCTGCATAGCTGTCAAACAACTCAATCAAGGAAGGATTGTCCCAGCCTCCAATATCCTGAAGGGCCTGGGGCAAGTCCCAGTGAAATAGTGTCACCATGGGCACGATGTTACTTGCCACCAAGCCATCAATCAGTCTGTTGTAATATTCAACACCAGCTCTATTGATGAAAGTATTTGTTCCAGTTGGGAAAATCCGAGACCAGGATATAGAGAAGCGATAGGCCTTCACCTTCAATGCTCGAAGCATATTCAGATCAGCATCCAGGTTGTTATAACTGTCACAGGCTATGTCTCCGGTGGCATTGTCCTTCACCTCATTCCCTGGTGTGTGTGTAAAGTTATCCCAAATGCTGGGGCCTTTGCCGTCAGCATTCCAAGCCCCTTCGATTTGGTAAGCCGACGAGGACACACCCCACAGAAAGTCATCCCGGAATGTGCCATGGTAGAAAAAGTCTCTCTCAAACTTCGGTTGGTTGGAGAACTTTTCCCAAACTACTTTGGCCTTGGAGGGCACCTCAGATGGAAAATTGAGGGTTCCGATTTTGGATGGGAGGTCTGCTATGTTAGAGGTTGGTGATCTTTTTACTACCTTCGTGAGGAAACCATTCTTTTCAATGATGCTGGTGAAAAAGTAGGCCGATTTCCTGGGAGTCCTTGGCTTGCTGCTGTCATTGAAGTTGACGTGGTGCAGCCCAAATCTCTGGCTGTAACCAGAGGGGCCTTCGAAGCCGTCAATGAGAGACCGAGCAATGTAAGAGCGAACATCCACAGAGTCCTCCTTGACAGCTGTGAGGGCAAACAAAAACTCAGCTTTTTTTCCAGTCCTGGAGATTTCACCCAGGACCTTGCGCTGGGCAGTGTCCCCAAATCCTTTTTAATTTTGAGACATGGTCTCACTAAGTTGCCCAGGCGGGGCTGGGACTTGTGATCGTTCTTCCTCAGTCTCCCGAGTAGCTAGAATTTCAGGTATGTACCACTGTGCCTGGCTGAGATTACGAATTTTTAAATAAAATAATTTTTATTGAAATATTATACATAAAATGTGTCACCGATGTTGCTTTTTAGAAAGTTTTCCTTTGATATGAAAGTTTTGGAGGTGACTTCATTTTCTCCAAAATTTAAACCTCTTTCCTCCCTAGAATGAATAACAGAAAATGTACAAAACCTCCCCAAAATATCAGGCCACTTCTATGGCCATAAATCTTAAATCTCAACCCAAAAGAGCATCCTTTTTTTTCTTTTTTTCCTGTGCTAGGCATTGAACTCACGGAGCACCAAGCTACATCCTTACCTCTGCCTTTTAATTATTTTGAGACACTGTCTTACTCAGATGCCCAGGCTGGCCTTGAGCTTTCAATTCTTCTGCCTCAGACTCTCAAATAGCTGGGATTACAAGTGTGCCCCACCTACCCGCCCAGCAAAAAATGAATAATAGAACATGCCCACCTTCCAGCATTAGGATGCTTTAGTTTGTACAGAATGCATAAATCATTTCATCATTTAAATGTTTGTTTTTGCTTTTCCCTGTTTACATTTAGTAGTGTTAAAGTAATATGATGACACATTCCATACTAAAAACTAAAGCCTAGAGAAACATTCTTCATGGTGCAATAGGTTGAATGATGACCTCGAAAAGATATGTCAAAATCCTAACCTCAGGTTATCAGTGAATATAACCTTATTTGGTTTTGGGGTTTTTTTTTTTTTTGAGGGAGTGCTAGGGATCAAACTCAGGGCTGTGCACTTACTAGGCAAGCGCTGCACCACTGAGCTACACCCCCAATCCCTATAACCTTATTTGGAACAAGTGCATTGGTAGAGCACTTACCCAGCACGTGCAAGGCCAGGCCTGGGTTCAAGCCTCAGCACAGTGGGTGGGGAGTTGTAATTAATAATGTCAAAATGAGACATCCTGAATTAACCAGGTAAACTTCTAAATCTAATGAAAAGTGCCTTTTTTTTTTTTTTTTTGGTGGTCCTGGGGCTTTAGCCTAGGGCCTTTGTACTGAGCTACACCCTATTAATAAAATATCGTGTGCTAGGCGTGGTGGTGCACACCTATAATCCCAGCACTCCTGAGGCTGAGGCAGGAGGACTGCTGCAAGTTCAAGGCTAGCCCAGACTACACAGTGAGTTCAAGGACAGCTTGAACTAGATAGTGAGACCCTGTCTCAAAAAAACAAAAAACAAACAAACAAATAAATAAGTAAAAAATTTAGGGTGACAAGGGACAATGAGGATGGGACTCAATCGATTAAGTCTTTTTAAATTATTATTTTTAGCTGGGCGTGGGACTCAGATGGGGAGAATGTAGGAGGAGACATTCTAGGGAAGAAGAACACAGAAATAAAAACACAAACCTTTGGCAAAAAGAGGCGGCCCATAGGAAGGACACTCCACCCTCCATTAACCAGTGCTACTTTTTTGGCTTCGTTTGCCTGGGAGGTTGTCTTTGCCTGTTAAACAGAACTGTGAGGCTCGGTACTACCGCCCGTCCTGGTCACAGCATGGCCACGATCTTACCTTTCAGCACCTCATTGATGTATTGGCTGAAGTAGGCCACTCTCGAAGAGTCGTCAAAGAGGCTGTCACTGTCCCCTGTGGGCATGCCATTCCCAGCCAGGTAGATGGGAACGTTTCCTCTTGTGTACTCCATGGACACAAACCGCAACAGCCTTCTTATACCCCAGGGCACCACTCGAATCCAAGGAGATGAGGTCTGGGGCCACGTGGGGTCCACGTGTTGGGAGAAGCCTCCTATATTGTCATAGCTGGGGACGCAGGTGTCTTGTGCCTTCCTGATGAGGCGGGAGGTGTAGTGAGACAGACCCAGAAAGTCAGCAGAGCCCTTTAGCAGCTGCTTCTCTGCCTCTGTGAATGCTGGCAGCTGGGCCACAGGCCCGGGGCACCGTCTGTTTATCTGCTGAATCCGGGCCCTCATGCCCGCAGGGTAGTCTCCATCCACAAAGATGGGGTGTGCGAACCAGCCCAGCATGAAGTGCAAGAAGTGCTCGGAGGCCGTCAGGTCTTCGGGCTGCTCTGGAAAGAGAGGTTCTGCCCAGTCCGAGTTCAGCACGATGCCCACACGCCCCTGCTGCTGCAGGCGGTGGTGACTGTCGTAGTGATGCCAAGTTCTGGCATGAGCCTTGAGGATCAAGTGAGCCACCTGTGAAGAAGGAAACAGTGCTTAATCCCAACAGTTTCAACAACAGAACAAGTCACAATAACGTCAGCAAATAATAGCAGTAATGTCAACAAGTCGCTAAAGAGAAAACGTCAATGAGCCACAACATGACAACACCAACACTAATTTCAACAAGTCTGTAACAACTCCACATGAACGCCAGTGTCAACAAGTCAATAATAACATCGCGTCAGCAAGTAAAAAGCAATGTGTTGAGAGGCTAATAACAGATGTCAGCAAGTCAACATCCATGATGTTGACGTCAAAATTCTCAACACCATTGTAACAATGAGTGCCAAGTGTGGCGGTGCATGCCTGTAATCCCAGCACTCTGGGAAGCTGAGGCAGGAGGGATTGCAAGTTCCAGCCCAACCTCGGCAATTTAGTGACTTAGCAAAACCCTGTCCCAAAATGAAAAATAAAAAGGCCTGGTCATGTACCTTGTCCTGGGTTCAATCCCCAGTACAAACAGAACGAAACAAAAAATCCAAGAGTCAATAAAGTCAAAAGGGTAACAATTTATGAACAACCACATTAACAACTAATACGTACTGAACACTTACTGTTCAAATAAATTGTCATGTAGTCCTTACAGCAATCTCATGTGGCAAATACAATTATTATTACCGCTTTATAAATGAAGAAAAAAGATCCATATAGGTGTAATGACTCTAGAAATACGAGAATTTCTATGAGAAGAAATATGAGCATTTAAACACAGGCAGTCCAGCTCCAGCCCTGTTGTTGTCACTGCTATGCCGTTCTGCCTCTGCACTCAGCAAGTGCGTACTGAACAGTTAGTCCAGGGTAGAGGGTAGTATTTTAATTAATGCACAAAGGAGAGGCCTACTTTTTGTTTTTTCAAGCTTACTTGTCCTTTCTACTTAAATCTAGAAAGAAAACTGTAGACTTAATTCACGGGCATAGCAAAGTCATCGGCTTTCTGGTTGAGCACATGGGAAAAGAGGAATAGTGAGGGCGAGTTGGGAGTGTAACACGTCTACATTTATATCCTGGCTCTGGTACCAAGTTGCTCTGTGAGCTGGACAATCTCCATGCTCAGTTTCAGCCTCCTAGTCTGAAAGAAGCAGGTAATTATGGATCCAACTGGGAAGATTGATATTAATGTACATAAAGCACCAAACAAAAGCATAGAGTGCAGAATGAAGCTTGCTAAATCTTAGCTTCTTTTCCTTTTTATCATAACAATAAAAAGCCTGACATTTACTTTTTTGAGGGGTGGGTGGGGAACAGGGTCTCACTATGCAGTTCAGGCTGGTCTTGGACTCACTATGTAGCCCAGGCTGGCCTCAAACTCCCTACAATCCCCTGCTTCAGCCTCATTTACTTTTTTTTTTTTCTTTTTTGGTGCTGGGGATCGAACTCAGGGCCTTGTGCTTGTGAGGCAAGCACTCTAACCACTGAGCTAAATACCCAGCCCCAGCCTCATTTACTTTTGAGGAATTTCACATCAAAATTTGCCCTAGAAGTGAAACTCCTGGCTTTTCTCATATCCTAAATGTTAGTCCTGAACTGGGCTCCTTTACAAAAGACAGGAATGCTTCCTTTCTAAAATACTCCATGTAAGGCAAAGTGCTTGATAAACTATTAAACAGCCATTAGAAACAAGCTGGGTGTGGTGGTGCACGCCTGGAGTTCTGAGGCAGGAGGATTGCTGTGAATTCGAGGTCAGCCTGGGCTACACAGTGAGTTCACGTCCAGTCTGGACTACATAGTAAGCCCTTGTCTGAAAAAGCCAAAAAGAGAAAGTGAAAAAGAAAAAAGAATCACTGTGACTGTGTACTAACATGAAAAAGTGCCAATAACATGTCAAGTAAATAATGAGCACTAAACTGAGGTACACCATTATGGACAATGCCATAAATGCAGAAACCGATGCTATGGACTGATGGCACCCCAGTATTTGGAGGTGGCTTTTGGAGATGAGGTCTTTGGGAGATGATTAATTTTAGGTGAGGTCACAAAGGGCCCTTATGATGTGATTAGTGTCCTTATAAGACCCACCATCAGAAAGCGCTTTCTTCCCTCCTGTTTCTGTCTGTCCACCATATGAGGAAGCTACAAGAAGTCTGTGGATAGACCAGGAAAACAGCCCTCACCAGAACCTGATCATGCTGGTACCTCACTCTTGGACTTCATATCCAACAGAGGTGCGAGGAAAAAAAAAATCTTTAAGCCAACAGTCTACGGTACAAGGTGTGACTGAAAAATATAGCAAGTGTTGGAATTTTTAAGGTTTGTTACAGTAAAAAAACACATTGCTGGGGTTGAGGATTTAGCTTAGTGGTAAAGCACTTGCCTAGCAAGATCAAGGCCAAGTTCAATCCCCAGCACCACCTCTCCCTGCCAAAATTGCCATGAATCTTCCTCAAAATATGCCCCCTCACTTCAAGCACACTTATCCTTTTGTTCTTTCCACTTTTCGAAGCAGCTTCTAGAAGTCTTCTTTCGTATCTTTAGTTGTGTTGTCAGGGTTGCCTCAACGACCTGAATTTACTCAAAACCTTTACTTTGCAGACATTTTGACATTGGGAAAGGATTAGAAGTTGTAGGTACCAGATCTGGTGAAAAAGCTGGATAAGGACACAACATAATGTTTTTATGAACTACAGAAATGATCCCCAAAAGTATAGCCTTACCATAATGTTTTTAAAAGCTGCCTTTCTGTTGGCTGGCACTCAGCAGCAGTATTGCCCATAATTTTGATCATACCTTGGGAAGACACTCATAAAAGAGGATTTCCAGAACTGCTTCAGAAAGTGGCAGGAATGATGGGATAAATGTGTTTGGAGCAGGAAGGAAGGGAGTATTTTGAGGGGGATTAATGGCAAAGTGTCTTTCACTGTAAAAATTTAAATACACACCATATTTTTTGATCAACCGTTGTATCTTACATTATAGTGGCCTAAGGTAAGGTGGTATGATAACACGTTAACAAATATATAAAAGCAAGAACTTAAGGAGCTAGGAGTGTAGCTCAGTGGTACAGTATTTCCCTAGCATGTGTGAGGCCCTGGGTTTGATCCCTAGCACTGCAAAAAAGAAACAAACAAATCCAGCACTCTGAGAGACTGAGGCAGGGGGATTGCACATTGGAGGCCAATCTGGGCAATTGAGCAACTTAGTGAGACCTTGTCTCAAAACAGGAAAACAAAAACAAAAAGGATGTGACTCAGTGTAAAGGCCCTGGGTTCAATCCCCAGTAGCACCAAAAAAAAAAAAATCAATCAAAGGAGAAAAGCGAAGGAGACTTTCTCATCTCAGGAGCCACCGTAAACACCTAAGAAGACAGAGGAGACACAGAGGAAGGGTCAAAGTTTCCATCTGCAGGCGGGCTCCATTCCATGTGTGCAGTTGCCTGCTGAACAAGGGCAGGATGAAAGCTCAAACTTGGGTGCCAACGTGTTTCATTGAGTCACTTCCTCACAGTGTTCTGCCTCACCCTGTGGGCATCTTGAACTGTGCTCTAATTTTATGTGTTTAACTTCACCACCCCCCACCCCATGTTGAGGACGTGGCCAGGTGTCTCTCCGTAACACCTAGCACAGGACACACTCATATTTCAGCATAGAACCCGAAGTGCGACAGAGATGACCACATGTCTGACCTGAAAAATACTGCCAAGGAAAGCTGGTGGGTTTTCTGGGAGATTCTGAAGGAAAAGAGAAATTAAGGAAGACAAATATTAAGCCATCTACAATTTGGTCCCCAGAGCCAGGCATGATGGTGTGTGCCAGCTACTCAAGTGGCTGATGGGAAGAATCCCTTGAGCCTGGGAGTTGGAGGCCAGCCTTGGCACTCAGCAATATAATGAGACCCGCGTCAAAAAAGAAAAAAAGAGAAAAACAAAAATCTGCCTCCAGCACACACATCCCCTTCTGAAATGATACCCTGACAGCCATCTGCAAAGCAAACCCCTCCCTTTCTCTCCCCTCTCCACTTCTCAGCCAGTGTGCATTACAGGTTCAGGGGTGGGCATGTGGCCACCCAGAAACCAGGGGACATAGAAGGTTTTTGTTCTGTTTTTGTTTTGTTTGGAGACAGGTTCTCACTATGTAGTTCAAGCTGGCCTCACTATGGAGCTCAGGCTGGCCCTGAAATCGGCCATCTTCCTGCCTCAGCCTCCCGAGTGTTGGGATTATAAGTGTGTGTCACCATGCCTGACATGGGACATAGTAGGCTTTGACTGGAAATGTCAGAATAGAGTGAGCTTTCTTTCCTGCTGGTCTGGAAATACTAAAATAGGGCTGCTGCTGTCCAGTGCCAGGTAGCCCAAGAAAAAAGCCAACAAAAGGAAAAAGACAGTGGAGAATGATTGGGTCTGGGGAGATATTTGTGCTCCAATAAAGCTCTACCATGACAAGCTAAAACTAAGACTTTTCAGTTTCCTGAGCTTACAAATTGCCTCCTTGCTTAAATCAGTTTAGGCTAGGTTTTCTGTCTCTTGGCACCCAGAGTCTTACATAACATGAGGGAGGTTTTCTTTTGTGTATGTTTTTATTTTTTTGAGACAAAGTCTCACTATGTAGTTCAGGCTGGCCTTGAACTTGTGGCATTCCTCCTGCCTCAGTCTCCTGAGTGCTGGAATTTCAGGAGTGTACCACAACTCCCAGCTTATTTTTTCTTTTTTGCAGTGCTGGGAATGAAACGCAGGGCCTTGCATATGCTAAGCAAGTGCTCTACCACTGAACTACAATCCAGCCCAGAAGCTTACTTTTGGAGTCAGGAAGACTTGGGCTCAAATCCTGCTTCCAATTGGCAACCCAGTAGCAATGCCATCATGACCACAATATTTATCCTCCCCAAGCCCCATCTGTCATCCTAGCCTGTCCCCCCCTTGCCCCATTAGTGCTATTCCTAGCCTGTAATAACTATTTTTAAAGTGCAGCACAGTGTGTGGTCAAAAATACGGTGATTAACAATTTATGGCTCCTTTCCTGCCTCTGATTTCCTTCAAAGAATAAAAGATAAAGACTTTTTGATGAAGAGACAGATCAAATGACTTCCTTCCAGCCAAATGTCTTTTCTCCTCCAATTAGTAGGAGCTACGGGGATGGGAAATACCTTAAAAGAGGCCACTCCTGGGTCGGAAATGCCTGGTGCGTGCTGGCCGGTGCCATAGCCTGCGTAGCTCACCACCCATGGCTCATGGAAGGTCACCCACAGCTTGACACGGTCGCCAAAAGTAGAGAAGCAAAAGGCGGCATAGTCCAGAAAGGCATCCACTGTGTTTTCATTTTGCCACCCGCCAAGGTCCTGCAGAGCCTGAGGCAGGTCCCAGTGGAACAGTGTCACCATGGGCTCGATGTGGGAGTCTAGCAGAGCGCTGATCAGCTTGTCGTAGTAAGCAACACCTTGGGGGTTGAGGCTGCTCCTGTGCCCAGTGGGGAAGATCCGGGACCAGGAGATGGAGAACTTGTACACCTGAGCCCGGAGCCCGCGAAGCAGGGCGATGTCGGAAGCTGACTTGTGGTAACTGTCACTGGCCACCTCTGGGGTTGCTTGGCCCCAGGTGGCATTCAGGCGTCCATATTGGTCCCATATGCTGGCCCCTCTCCCACCCTCAGCCCATCCTCCTTCCACACTGAAGGCTCCTGTGGAGACACCCCAGAGGAAGCCTTCAGGAAAAACACCCTGCAGGAAGGTGTCCCTTTCTGTCCTGGTCTGGTTGGCGAAGGCTTCCCAAACCCTCCGATAGGCTGAGCCTGGGGGCAAGTGGCTGCCCGCTGAGTCACGGTCCTGCTGCTGGCCAATCCGAAGGGCCAGGCTGTCAGTCAGAGAGCAAGACAGGCTGCGGGAGTGAAGTGAGACAAAGGGAAATAATTAATGACTGAGTTACAGATGTCCCCATAGTGATGAATAGGGTCAGTGTATTAATCAGTAAAAATTCCAGAAACACTGAGACTAAAGCTGAGACCACACAGTCATAGGCCGGAAGTGACTATCAAAGGGAAAATTACCCCCTTCCTAGATGAGTGCGTGAGCACAGTAACAACGCTGCTGTTCTCCATGTTGGATCCCTTTTGTTATGGCTTAGATCTAGACCACACCCCCTCAAGCCTCACGGGATCTTAGGCGGGCCCTTTGGAGGGGGACTGGATTATCGGGGTTTATGGCTGGCTTGCCCTCAGGAGGTGGGGTCTGGGTGGAAGAGGAGGGCCGTGGGGTGCGGCCTACAAGGGTTTATCTCTTTTTCTGGCTCCTCCCTTGACTTTCTCTGCTTCCTGTCTGCCATGTCCCTCTGCCATGCCAGCCTGCCTTGGAACTGTGTACATATGTGAACTGAAACCTCTACAAACTGTGAGCCAAAATAAACCTCAGCTCCTTTAAATCGTTAGTGTCTGGTATTGTGTTTCATTGATGAGGAAAGTAAGACACCCCTTGAGTACTGACTTCAGTTCTGGTGCAGTACTTTATTCTTATAATTTACTGTTTATAAAACATAGCTAACAATAATTACTTCAATCTATTGAGCCTAGATTTTGTGCTGGGCAGGGCAATAAGCATATATGTATATTAGCTCATTTAATTTTCACAATTAATTTTCAGATTGGTTTTATAACTATTCATCATAATCTTATGGGTATGAAACAGACTTAAAGGAGTAACTTCTGGGCCTCAGGGTCCAGTAGCTGTTTACCCGCTGGTACGGTAATATTCTAATGATGGAACATTGATGTAGCTGTACTGATATATACCAGCTAAATAGCAGCCGTGGCTATAAACTCCTTTCTTCTTCATGCTGCCAGATTAAAGACATAGTGGTAGGAGCTTGAGCATCATCAGGGCAAGCACAGAGGTTTATGGATGGCAAAGAAACAAGAGAGGAGCTCGGACTCTTGAGGATCACACAGCTTGCAAGTGGTAGAGCAGAACCTGTGCTTTGAACCATATATCGCTGTGTACATATGTAAATGCTTATGCTGTGTGCACATATTATACCTAATATGTACATCTGAAATACAACATCTTGGGAAATTGCCATCCTTGTATGCAGTGCATTTTTTCTAATAGCACTAGGGATTGAACTCGCAGCTTTCACAATAAGCACAGCCTTTTTTATTTTGAGGCAGAGTCTCAATAAGTTGCCTAGTTAGGACTCCTTGCAATCTTCTGGCCTCAGCCTTCCAAATGCTGGGATTACAGGCATGCACCACCATACCTGGCTTCTATTTTCTATTTTCCTTTTGCCTTTTTCTCTTTCCCAGTCCTTCTTTTTTTTTTTCTTCCCTTTAATTTTGGTTACCATCGTCTAGGTTGATTTCACAATGAGTTGTGCCTTGCAGGGTGGAAGGTACACCACACCATAGCACACAGTACATTGCACCCAGCAGAGGGCAGGCTTGAGGTGTGCTGGTCTGGAGAAGGAAACACAAGGGGTGTGGGGGGGGGCCCTTCAAGGGCCACCATGTAGAGCGGATGACACACCTGGTAGGCCTAGAGCACAGAAATGACAGTGACAGGAACACTGCAGAAGGGCCTCCTTCCCAAGGAATGACTGGGCCCATGTAGCCCACAGGTGGGCACTTCAGCCTACGCTCCTACTTAGCACCAGCTTCCTGCATTTGCTAAAACAGTGGGGAGGGGAAGTGAAAATGGCTGTGCATTACCCAAGACATACACACAACTTTGGAGCACAAGGTGCTCAGCCTCACTGGGTGCCTGTGCCCTTAAACATCAGCAGACCACAGCTTCATTCTCAGCCAGTCCTCTGATCCCGATCTGACTTCCTGGCTTGGAGAACAGGTCTGGGGCAGTGAACTCTCCCTGGATGAAATGGGTCTTGGAGTGGAGAGTCTGGGGTTCACCTACCTCGGGAAGAGAGTTAACAAAAGGAGCATTCCTGGGCTCTCTGCCTGCCCTTCAGCCAACCTGCCTCACAGCATCCCGGATATCACCCTTTCCTCCCTCCTCTGGGAAGCAACACCACCATCTGGTGTGAGAATCATATGAGGGCCTCTGAGTCACCTTTGAAATCTAAAATTCTTGGGGATATAAAACTGTGGCAGCCCTTTCCAAAGCCACCTCCACCTCCCCATGCACCAGCAGGTTCTCTGCCCGCCTCCACCGAACCAGGCCCCTGCTGAAGCCAACGCTGGATCCTGGCTTCAGGGGAAGAACCATGAGGTTGGAGTGCTGGAGAGAGAACCTTGGAGCTGGTGCCACTGTTGTTTTATAGTTACCAACCTCTCAGAGAACCCATTTTATTTTGGCTTATTGCATTTTTTCCCCCAAACACAGCCCAGCACTCCTCGGCTGACTCCAGATGTGGTCAGAGAGCAGCTGCAAACCATCTGCTCACGGCACTGTCCACACTCCCAGCACAAAGCCTGACATACTGCAGATGCTTGGACTTCATTAGTCTAAGCTGCCAATCTGAACAGAATTGAGAGGGCGGAATGACAGAAGGGAGAAGATGGCTCAGGACGGCTGAGTGATGGAAGACGAAAGGTATAAAGAGATGTCGGCATGTTTTTGCAATGTCAGAGGTGAACAACAAGGTGCTCTCACAGACCATCTGGAAGCTGAATGATGTCTCTACCCTGCTCTGCCGTAAGGCAAGGTGTGCAAAGTTCACTGTGAAACACACCCCAGTGGAGTGCTGAGGTTCTGGGGAACACTAAGTGCTGCTTTCCACATCATCCTTTCCCCGCTTATGTGGTTGACATGAGATATGGTGCAATTATGGGTATAACCTCCAATCTGCTCTCATTTCTTTTAAAGTACAGTATATCATTTACAAACCTTGGTCATTGATAAGAAATTATGTGCAGCTTCATCATTAATTAAATCCTCTGTTCCGAGAATACTGTTGTCAGGCCCCTGTAAAAGCTGGCTTTCCTGTCTCGTGCGGGGAAGGCATTTCAGATTTCACACTGAGGAAATGGGGGCAAGAACTCACTTCATGAAATTTCAGTGCAGTGGTCAGATCCGTTTTTATCCTGGCCTCTGTTCCATGTACTCTACCTCTGAGATCTCGAACTAGAATGCAGGGATTCAAATCCCAGCTCTGTGTATTACATGCAGCTGGGGGATCTGCCAGGTGAGAAAACCAGACTGTGTGGGGCCCGGACCAAGACTCAGTGAGGGATGACTCCTCTCATATATAGAAAGACCACTATAATCTGCAGGCCCAAGGGACAATACTAACAGTCCCAAAGAGATTGCCCATGTGAAAAAAACAGCAGCATAGTCAACAAATCAGTTACTGATAGTTCAATAGGCATTCTAACATTACCTTTTCTTGGAACTTGAACAGCTCAGGAATTCATCAACATCAAATCCAATAGTGACCAGTTGGTCTTTTTTTATGGCTGTAAAAGAAATAGTTTAATTAACTATGTGAAGCTCAACAAACAGCATGCACACCTGAAATCAGCAGTTTTCCTCACTCACAAAAACAGCCAAACTCCAAGCATCGGTTCTAAGACCCTCTGGACAATACCATCTCTAAGGACTTAAGGAGGCCAGACACTTCTCACCTGCTTATGACATTTTAAGTGGTTCTCACACTTCTGGGGGAACCAGAATCACCTACAGATGTGTGAGGCATCGCTGGACCCACCCCAGAGTCTCCATCCAGGAGGCCTGGGAGGGATCCGTGAGATGCATTCTATCTCCAAGTGATGCATATCCTATGCTGCTGCTCTGGGACCACAAATTTGGGAATGACTGGGAAGAACTCAAATATAGAAAGCAGTAGAATTTCTATTGTTTTAAATTGTGGTTTAAACTGGGTGGCTCACATTTATAATCCCAGCTACTCAGGAGGTGGAAGCAGGAGGATCACAAGTTCAAGGACAGCCTGGGTAACTTAGCAAGTTAAAAAAAGGCTGGGGATATGGCTCAGTAATAGTGCTTGCCCAGCAGGTGACAGGCCCTGGTTTCATTACTAAAAAACAATTGTGGCTGAAATACACAAAAACATAGAAGTTACCATTTTAACCATTTATAAGAGGCTAGCACTTAACAGAACTCATGCTATCAAAGAGGAGTTAGGGTGGTGGTGTTAAGTGGGGTCTGTGGAGTCAGCGCAGTGCCGGGAGGGGTAGAGGTGACAGAAAGGGCACTGCTGACTTTCCATACGCTGGCCCATGGGGTGACGGGACCATGGGGTGACTTTCCATACGCTGGCCCATGGACAGAAGTGGCCCTTGGGGTGACGGGACTGAGTATCAGGGCACTCCAGCGCGCCCCTCTGCTCCTTCCTGTAGTCTCCAGAGGCTTCACGTGTTAACAGACTCCACCTCTCCCCAACTCAGACTGGTAGCAGCTTCTTGATTTATGGTCAATCAGATTCACTGTCAAGAATTTGAATCAAGATGCTGAAAAGATGGTCCTTGAGCTGCAGGTCCTGCACTTGAAGATTTTTAGCATCTTAGATGCCCACCAAGTCCACACGCAAGGTGAGGTAAGAGGGACACAGAACAAGGGTAAGCAGAGGGCAAGGGTAAGTGAGCTTCTCAGGGTGCAGAGGCGTGAGACGACCCTGCAGAATGTGGCGGAGATCAAAGAACCAGAGAGAGATGTAATGGATGCTGTGGTGGACTTAATGTGGTCAACTTGAGCCAGAACGCCCAGCTGGACCGAGTTGGTGTGACGCTGGGCGTAGAAGATCCACCTGAGGATTGTTGCTGATGCAACATAAGGCAGAGTCGGAGCTGAAGCTAGTTGGCGGGCTGTTTCCCGGGAGAAGCTCTGCTGTGGCTGGTTCTGCTGAAAGGAACTCGGCTGTCTTTGTCGAGGAAGAAGCTAGGGGCCTTGCTGTCATCGAGGATGGCTGCTGTCGCTTCGGGGGAGCTCTGGTTGTCATCTCTGCTGCGAGCAGCATATCCTGGTTCCAGTGAAGATTTCTTCAGCCATCATTTGCAGACACGCACGTACATGGGACAGTGCTGTGGGCTCCCAGCCCTCAGTTGGATCTTTTGGGTCTCCAGTGCCGAGATGGACATTCGGCACTTCCTGCATTTGGCTTGTGGGTGAATATTGTAACTTATAAATGTCTTCTCTATTAAATCTGCTCTCTTACAACCATTGGCTCTGAAAAAACCTAACACAGATGCTTACAGCTCACCTCTGAGTCCTGGCCATCTTCATAAGGGGCATCCTTGTACAGACCCCTGCCTCTTGGGGCAATGGGAGCTGGTTGCCAGGAAAGGCAGGGGACTCAATGCCACTCAGATGGCCTCTTAGTCCAGCCCTCCTCCTGTGCCCCACCCACCAATGAACCCAGCTTTCAAGTCTGCTACCCACCATGTCAGTATACAAGATGCCACTCAAAACCCCTCTGGTGATGGCCCACTCACCTTCAAAAAGACTGAAGAGTAGCTCGACAGCATTCTCCTTGGTAGAGGGACAATCCTGAAGTTTTAGAGTGAAGATGAAAACTTTCACTTTTGGCTCAATGCTCTGCAAAAGATGCAGACCAGCAAATGAACTGGTGCTACCTAGAAAGGATCTTTTGGTAACACCCAGTTTCAAAACAAGAAGCTACAAATACTCCAGGATTGGAAATGACCTCCAGCCATCTCAGTTAGTTAGGACAGCTGCCTCTGGACTCTAAAGGAGAAAGGTCTTCTTGTTCAGTAACCCAGGACACCCTCCCACCCCTGCCAAAGTGACACCTTCACTTGCACTCCTTCATCTCAGCCACACAAGGAACTTCTTAGAGCCAGGCATTAGGTTGGTCGGGAACAAGTTTATCTGCTTATATCTGGAGTCTGCATTACTAAAGAAGCTTAATCAAGCTTCCACCATCACCGTATTTATAGATGTCTGAGGTTTGTGTCAAAATAATCCAGTTTGGAAGGGAAGAGATGAGTGTAGGTGAAATAAAGTACCTGAAACTGGTGATGACTTCATGGGGTTCTTTTAGACTTTTCTCCTTACTTCTAGATATGTTTGAAATTTTCCATAGCAAAAAGCTAAAGAGCTGTCATCTCTTTTCGGGGTGGGTGCTGGGGATCAACCTCAGGGTTTGCGCTTGCTAGGCAAGCACTCTACCACTGAGCTAAATCCCCAACCCCTGTCATTTTTTAAATTTTATTTTTATTAGTGCCTATTTGCAGTATATAATGGTTATATTCATCCTGGGGAGTTGGTACATGTACATATCTTAATTCTTTTTATGTTCCCCTCTCCTTCCCTCCATCCTGTGATAAAACTGCAGCAGGTGTAATTGCTTTTTCCCATTTTTCCCCCCCTAGCCACTTCAATATCAAGGGAATTATCTGTAGGTGGACATGTTTGACTTCATCTTAAATTACCTTTTTTGGGAAGTTGGGCTTTCACCATTTTTCCCATACTACCTTTTTCCTCCTCTGAACAGTTAAGGCTACCGAAAGTTACCAGCAGCAACTACTTACAAAGGATCCAGGTCCATTTACAGTATTTTCTCATAGCTGCCTGTGAGAAATGTCCCCTCTTTGCAGATGAGGCATCTAAAGCTCTGAGAAGCCAAGAGAGCTGCCCGTGACCATGGGCTAAGTGGGGTTGTGACTCTACACAGCCTCCATCCTTCATTGTGCCGGGTCAACCTGCAGGCCAAAGGACTGGAGCGGCACGCTGACACCACGGAATTTTTTTCCTTCCTGAAAGGGCCACATGTAGGGTCGGGGTGGCCTTTTCCGAGACAGAGGAGCAAGAGGAGCCTTTGAACTTCTGTCCTGCCTTCCGCAAGCAGAGTTCCGGGGTAGACAGAGCCTTTTCTGATAAACCCTGGAACTCCTCGAGGGCCTCCTGCAGCAGTCAGCACGGGGGCTGGGCTGCTCGTTATCAAGGTGTGGGCCTCAGGACGTGCCCTGAGGCACCTGTGTGCCACTGATGAGCTGCAGCTGAGGCCCCCGGGGTGCTTGGGGAGAGTGGAGGAAAGGGCAGTACATTGCCCGTTGCTCCCTGCGCCACCCGCAGAAGAGGCCCCTTCAAGGGGACAGCAAGGCCACCTGGGTGAGGCCGGAAGGTGTGTGAGGAGAAAGCTGCGGGCTGTGCGTTCCTATGCCTGAGGACACAGCTCAGCCATTCTCCTCAGGGAGAACGCAATTCTTCCTTTTCTGGGTGGGTAGCTGTGTATTGGAAATGTAACTAGGCAGGTAGCTATGATCCCAGAGGACAGGCTCTTCTTGGCTCAGCCATTGTTGATTGTCATTCTGAATCTTTTTCTTGTTTGTTTGGTGGTGCTGGAGACCACATCCAGGGCCTCGTGCATACAACACATATGCTCTACACTGAGCCCCATTGTACACTGAGCATACTTCCAGCCCCATTTTGTTTTGTTTTTGTTTTTTTGAGACAGAGTTTTACTATATAGCCCTGGCTGGCCTCGAACTCCCAGAAATCCTCCTGCCTCAACCTTCCGAGTGCTGAGATTGTAGGTGTGCACCATCATGCCTGGCTTGAATTTTTTTTTTTTTCCCATTACTGGGAATTGAACCCAGGGCCTTCTCACTGAACTATATCCCTGGCCCCCTTTTGCTTTTGTATTTTGAAGCAGGGTCTTACTAAGTCACTAAATTGCTCAGGCTGGGCTCTAATTTGTAATCCTCCTGCCTCAGCCTCCTAGAGAGCTGGAATTACAGGTGTGTGGCAGGATGCCAGGCTTCATTCTGAATTTTGGAGGCTGCATCCGAGCTGTCAAGTGTAACATCTGGAATTAAACTCCCACCAGAGGAAATGAAAAAGGAACCGTTGCAAGTGTCCTTAGGTCTGAACCCATTAGCTTGGCCACAAGCTCTGGTTTAATTCCTTGAGGAGGATAGAAGACATATTTTGTTGTCACAGGCATAAGCAGACCTCAGACACCACAAGGCTGTCTAAGACCCAGAAATCTCATCAGTAAGTCTAGAGCTACAGGCTCTGGGTTGCAAGCAAATTCAGTTTTAACTGAGATGTTTACAATAACAACTAATATCAGCCAGGTGTGGTGCTGTAATAGTAGCACTTGGAGAGGCTGTGGTAGGAGGACCGCAAATTCAAACTCAGCCCAGGCAACTGAGTGAGAATTGAAAAATAAAAATGAAAATGAAAAATAAAAAAGGGTTGGGGATGTAGCTAAGTGTGAAGGTCTTGGATTTGATCCCCAGTACTGAACCGACACACACACAAACAAAAAAATCAACTAAAATCATATGATTTTTTTTTTATATGTGATTTTTAAGAATGCAACCTTTGGGGTGTAGCTCAGTGGCAGAGCACTTGCATACATGAGCCCTGTGTTCAATTTCCTGCACTGCAAAACAAGTCAGGTGTAGGGTACATGCCTGTAATCCCAGCACTTGGAAGGCTGAGGCAGGAGGAGCGCCATGAGTTCGAGGCCAGCCTAGGCTACACAGTTGAAGGCCAGCCTGAACACATGGTGAGACCTTGTCATAAAAAAAAAGTTAGCCTGCCTCATGTATTTTGTTGTAGTGGTGTATAGTGAAATACTACAACTATCACTACCATCAGTGAACTTTTTTTTTTTTTTGGTGCTGGGAATTGAACTCAAGGCTTTCTTTGTGCTTGCATGGCAAGTGTGAACTGTTTTTTAAAACAGAATGAACACTGGAATTTCAATTTTCAGTAGTTTTCTACACAGGGCAGCAGAAGATCCCTATGAATATTACCTTAACAAGTTAACCCTTGTTACCTTTTCTAGGAAAGACTGTGTCTAATATCCTAATGTTCCCTAGGGATGCTTTCAATGCAAATCTCCCCAGGTGCAACTTGGCAGGTCTTTGACTGTTGGAGGAAGTTCAGTTCATGCATCAGCCAAAGTATTAAATGTCCAATATGTTCTCAGGAACACTCACCATTGATCATTGATAAGGAAAAGGGCTCCAATTACCTGCAATTTATTCAACGTCTCTGGTAGACTTGCCTCACTTTGGCATTCATAAGACAAATCAAGAGAGAGGAAATCAACCGAACCCTAGAGATAAGTAAATAGGGTCATTAGAACATAAGCAATTTCAAGGCAAAGAGCTGCTCAAACTGTTTTTTGTTTCTTTCCTTATTATTAAACCACATACTGCAAAGTGGGATTCACAAAGGACAGGGGCACTGGAAAACCTGGGGATGTGTGTGGGTGTAGGTCTTCCTGTTTACTGTTGGGACTATATCATCCATGTCAGTGATGGCAAACCTTTTAGAGCTTTCAATGATAACAAATAGCTGTCTGCAGCATGCGTGCCATATGGTTGAAACCACTGAATTCTATGTGTTGGGCAATATCTTGGCATGCAGAAAGCACTCAACAAGTGTGTTTGATTAAATGAATGAGTAAATGAGCCTATAAGAAATGGTGGGTTCTGTCATTAGATAAGCAGTAAGGGAGGGAGCTGGAGTCCAGAGCTGTCTGCAGGCAGCACACTCTGCTCAGCCCTCGTGATCTCTATAAACCTTCCTGGGTTTTTGGGTTTTGTCATTTCAGGCCACAGTTTGAAGTCCACCCCACTTAACCCTAGCTGGTCCTATTCTACCAGAAGAAGCACAACCCTCATTAACACTTTTATACATATGCTGATTAATGACATATTGCTCTATGCTGTCACTGGCCTGCATGTGCTTGGAGAGCTTCAAGGAGTCTCAGTCACGGAGACCCCATTGTGATTCACTCCCTGCTCCCCTGAGCAAGCCTGGCTGGCTGCTCCATTTCTATTCCTGTTGTGACTTGGTCTCACTTGCCTTCTCCCTCTCACAGATCACCTATTGGTGGTGGCGAATCTACGGCACGTGTGCTACTGCAAGCGGTTATCGCTGAGAGCTCAAAAAGGTTTGCCATCACTGACCTATTTCCTTAGACGAGGATGGTGGATAGTGGCATCTGGTGAGGAACATGGAACTTTCATAACTGCTTCACTACTGACTCCACACTGCTTTCCCAATTAATTTTTCATCAGTGTTTACAAAAGACTTGATATATTTGCTCCATGATGGCAAATATCACTTGATCTCTCCCCACATAGCAACTGATTTCCTACTCTCGAAGGTCACTGCACTGGGGACATGAGTGGGGAGTCACATTTAAAGATAAATAAGGGGGTTGGAAATTTAGCTCAGTGGTAGAACGCTTGCCTAGCAAGCACAAGGCCCTGAGTTCGATCCCCAGCATCGCTCCCAAAAAGATAAGATCCACAGAAGCTTAACATTTAATAAGGAAGGTTAATAAATGTACCAATTACATTAAGAAAGAAACAGAAAATTAGATTGTTATAAGAAAAGGCCTC
The DNA here is from genome assembly GCA_004026905.1 of Hystrix cristata. Lineage (NCBI taxonomy): Eukaryota > Metazoa > Chordata > Mammalia > Rodentia > Hystricidae > Hystrix > Hystrix cristata. The sequence goes on from PVJO010007688.1 coordinate 54,811, forward strand.
ACCAGTTACGTTCAAATCTTAGTGGGGATGGACTCTGCAAGGAACATGGGACACCTTTAAAGGGCTCAGGCCTGTCCCACCGCCGGAAGCCTTGGGCTCTGTGTTCTTTACTTGCTTTCTAAGTGATCCTGACACAGAACAGAGCTTGGGAGCTGGTTGTCTAAACAAATGGCTAAGGGTTCTAAGTGGGGAAGAGTTCAAACTGAGCAAGGAGTGTTAGTCAGGCCTCCTAACGAAGAGCACATTCACATGGATAGTAACAAGAGGTAGAATTTTGCTGGAAAAAGATTGGAGGAAGGTAGGAGGACAGGAAGGACATTAAATAAATGTCATGCATTATACAAGAGAGTAGAAAGCGAGCATAGGATATGTACTGGGTAAGACAGAAGTGGGAGCAGATAGACAAATAGACATATACAGCGCGCGCACACGCACACACACACACACACACACACACACACACACACACACACACACACACACACTGGAAAGCCCCCAGGGATTTATACTGAGTCAGTGGAAGGGGGCTTGACAGCAGAGAATCTATCACAACTGAGACAATTGCTCCAAAGCACTGTGCAGCACAGATGGGGCAGAAGGACCAGTTCAAAGGCTATTGCTGGACAAGCATTTTTCTGATCAGCACTTTGGTCTCCTGAATTTACAATGATAGCGGTTATCACCTTTGTAAATTAATTTAGATGGCATTCTGGCTATGTAGTCAGTCTGATAGTTGCTTATCCAGAATCTTATCACATCTGGGTTTTAAGTCCCTGCACTGGTTAATCTGAAAACTGAACCCTGACATGTGTGGCCCCAATGACAGCAGACGCTGTGAGCAGTGTGGTGTATCGGCAGCGCATGTGTGAAGCTACAGAACCACACAGATCAGCTGTTTTCTCTGGAGACTTTCCACGTTGTCTGGCAGACCAAAAGGGTGACGCTGTTTACTGCTCAGATGTTTTCATTTTCCTTTTAAAAGATTATAGCTGGGACTGGGGATTTAGCTCAGTGGTACAGTGCTTGCCTAGCAAGTGCAAGGCCCTGAGTTTGATCACCAGCACCCTCCAAAAAATAAATAAAAAGTTAAAAAATCATAGTTAAGTTGCAAAGGATATAGAAAACCAGGAACAGGACTCTAGAAAGCACATTTTTAAGCCCCTTTTCCCTAGTATCTGTTTTTTTTTTGTGGTGCCGGGGATTGAACTCAGGGCCTTGTGCTTGCTAGGCAAGCACTCTAACCACTGGGCTAAATCCCGGACCCCTCTAGTATCTGTTTTAATGTAAACTCATTTATTCTGTTGTAAGCTTTTTTGGACTCTTTTAATTAAAAAATCAAAGCAGAAGCATTTGGCTTCTTCATGTAGGCAAGCTGACACTTGATTGAGCAAGAGGTGGAGCTGCAACAAATAAGATTTTTCTTTTAAAGTAATTATGAATCTAGAGAATGTATACTACTCAGAAGAGGCTTTTATTTGTCTGTTTTTTTGGTGCCAGGGATTGAACTCGGGGCCTTGCGCTTGCTAGGCAAGCACTCTAACCACTGCGCTAAATCGCCAGCCTCCAGAAGCGGCTTTTATAGACATGTCAAAGCAGCAGATGAAAATTTCACTTGTTTTTAACAACGAAAGCCACAACTTTCCTCAGATCTCGCTCTGTCTTTGCATTGTGGTCACCTTGGCAAGTGCAGACGTGGACGGTTCCAGCAGGAACTCCGAGATGTCTTCTGCGGGGAGAACCACAGAGAGCTTCCCACCTGAAACCAAGAACGCACAGCAGGTGAGCGACGGGGCACTCATTTCCTCTCGACCTTTCTGTTAGATGGTTACCGATTTTCAAAAAGATTTCTGAAGAAATCACTCACATGGTTTAGCTGGAAGATTTTAGAAAACAAGGTGCCTAAAAAGGAAGTATGAATCAGGCAGCTATGATATGCAAAGCACTTAGAAACAGTTACCCGGCCCTGCCACCAGGAACATAAAAAGTGGTAAGGAAAAGAACCCTTCCCTTTCCTGAAAGGAATGGTGCTCTCAAGAAACTGATTCAACGTCATCCTTATTCACTGTACAAACATCAACAGAGCCCCTACTATGCACTGAGGGGAAAATAGGAAATAACAGCATGTTTTGCAATATGTTTTGCTTTGACATTAGTCAGCATAATAATGGTTCTCAAACTTTTATGTACATCAGAATCACCTGCCAAGATGGTTTTAAAAATGCCAATGAGGGGCTGGGGATTTAGCTCAGCAGTTAAAAGTGCTTGCCTTGCAAGCGCAAGGCCCTGAGTTCGATCCCAAGCATCCAAAAAAAAAAAAAATGCCAATGAAAGCTGGGGATGGTGGCACACACCTCTAATCCCAGCACTTGGGAGGCTGAAGCAGGAGATTTGCCGCGCGTGCGCGTTTGAGGCCAGCCTGGACTACATAGTGAGTTTAAGGACAGCCTGCGCTAGATAGTGAAACCCTGTTTAAAAAAATAAAAAAAGAACGAACAAATAAAAGCCAGTGCATAGGCCCCACTCTGCAGAGTTGAGATTCTTTGTTGTTTTATGTTTCTATCTAACTCTCTGACATACATCAATCTTCATCCCATACTGAAATGTGTGCTCCTTGAGAAGCAAGATTTACAACGTTTCTTGAACTGGGCATGGTGGTATGCCTATAATCCTAGCACGCTGGAGGCTGAGGCAGGAGGATCACTGTGAGTCAAGGTCAGCTTGAACCACATAATGAGAACCTGTCTTAAAAAACCAAAATCAAAACAAAACAAAAACCCCAGTTCTTTAATCCTTCCAAGTATCAGGTTTAGGACTGGGTGCACAGAAGGTACACAGAACTGTGATTTGGAAACATAAAACAAAAACTGAGTAAAACCAGCATTCAGGACTTGAACTAGAGGATTATATGACTGACTTCTTTTTTTTCCATTCAAACTCTATGCACATTGGGGATGTAGCTCAGTGGTAGAGCGCTTGCTTAGCAAGCACAAGGCCCCGAGTTCAATCCCCAGCATGCCCCACCCCCCCACACCAAAAGTATCAAAGAATTCAAATTCTCTACAGAGGAATATATCCCCAGCCAATAAAACCACCATTAACAACTGTTATCAGTCACAATATGCTTATTTTCATAAGCATAATGGAACTTTGAAAACCTCTGAATAGGGAATATCATAGAGACATTTAGCTCTCCTTCTGATAAGATAGTGTTGTTTTCTAGACACTCAAAGATCGGCCTGATGGATCAGTTCATCTTCCATAGACTGCCACACTCTGGCCTGTCATCATATCAGCATACACAGAATGTGTTCTCAGTCTGTACAATGTGTTATTATCTGGAGACCAATAAAACACAAGTACAAACAACCCCTATGCATAGTTAACACATGAATCATTCATTTGATTTTGCAAACTGTTTTTACAGCATGAACCAATGCCTCTGAAGTTCCAGAAATTCTCATATCATACAAAATGATCTAAGTCCCCAAATATGGTTCCTGACCTGTACCCAATACAAGCATAACAAGACAATTCCTAAAATAATGCAAAATGTAGATTAAAACTAGATTCTCTGTCAATGCTTGCAGTTCATATTTTCTTTGGGATTGGAAAAGGGTGTAAGATAATTTTTCTTGGAATTTTTTGGAGGGGGCTGCTGGGGATTGAACTTGGGGCCTTGCACTTGCTAGGAAAGTGCTCTACCACTTGAGCTAAATCCCCAATCCTTTTCCTTGCAATTTTTGCTCAATATGCTTAAGGATAAGTGTTCATGTCTATAGAATTCAAAATCAAGTTAAGAATTGATTGCATTCAGCCTACGTAGAAAATAACTGCACCAAACTTTGGAATTTCATATCCTTCCAAGGCATTATTAATATTTTGGGCCTCACTGAAGGATAAACTAGGCTCACTTCTATTTGCACCACAAGGGTAAGCTGTTCTTCTGAAAATCATTGCACCCATCAACATAAAACAGCCCTTTTCCCCTGTGCCCTGAATGCTCCCATAAACATAATCTGGCCAGTGTTGAACTGTCAGAGTCAGTACTTCCAGCCACCACTCCCAGGGTGGGGTGGGGGTTACCAGGTGTTACCCTGGAGTGTGTCGCAGTGCAGTGAAAAGAGAGGTGCTGTGTGCAACTCTGCTCTTCCATCAGAGGGCTGTTCCCTCTCCTCCCATTCTCCAGTTCTGCTAAGAATCATCTCTTCTTCAGTATCGGCCCCAACGGCAGCACACCCAACGAATCAATAGGAGTTTTATTATAACGCCTAAAGATTACAAAAGAATGTTTTTTGGACTGCTAAAAATCGCAGCAAAATATATATATATAACAAAAACCACCATTTAAAATATTTTTACGTGCCCAATGAAGTAACATGAAGTAAATTTATGTTATGTTTTGTTTTCAGAACTGGAAATGGAAACCAGAGCCTCACACATGCAGATGCTAGGCTGCACGACTGAGCTACATCCCAGCCCTTTTTATTTCTATAGTATAACTAACTTGCCCCGCTGGTGTTTTTTGGGGGGGAGGTGGTGTTGGGGATCGAAATCAGGGCCTTGTGCTTGCTAGACAAGTGCTCTACCACTGAGCTAAATCCCCAAACCCCCAGACTGGTCTTGAACTCGCAACTCTCCTGTCTCAGGCTCCTGAGTGGCTGAGATTACAACTGTACACTCCTGCATCTGTATATTTCCATGAATTTGACTCTTCTAGGTATCCCATGTGGGTGGAACCACACAGTATTTGTCCTTTTGAGTCTGACTGACTGCACTTCAAAGTTCATCTATATCATAACATGTGTTAGAATTCCCTTCCTTTTTAAGGCTTGAATATATTTTATTGTATACACCTACCATTTTATTTATTTTATTTATTCATTTGTGGGTGGACATTTAGGTTGTTTCTACTTTTTTGAATATACTCCATTTTATGAATAATGTTGCTATGAATATCATTATACAAATATTTATTCAAGAACTAGTTTTCGTTTCATTTGGGTATATACCTACAAGTAGAATTGCTGGAACATGTGGTACTTCTAAATTAAAATTTTTAAGAAACTGCCATACAGTTTTCCACAGTAGCTGCACAGTTTTATATACCTGACAGTAGTGTATAAGGATTTCAAGTTCTTTATAACCTCACTAACATTTATTATTTTATGTATATAAGTATCTTGATAATAGCTATCTTAATAGGTATAAAGTGATAACTTTATTGTGTGTGTGTCTGTGTTTTGTTCTATTTTACATTGTTGGAGATCAAAGTAAGGGATTCAATGTACCACTGGGCTATACTCCCAGTCTCTTCTTGTGGTTTGACATTTCCTTATAGATTATTGACATTTTATGTGCCTACTGATATTTTTTTTTCCTGTGGCAGTACTGGGAATTGAACTGGCCTTTACACTGAGCTATATCCCTAATCCTTTTAAAAATTTTTATTTTGAGACAGGGTCTTGCTAAGTTACCAAGTTGCCTGGGCTGGGTTTGAACGTACGATCCTATTGCTTCAGTCTCCCAGAATGGTGGGATTACAGGCATGTGCCACCTTGCCAAATTCCTTTGCCCATTTTTGTTTGTTTTGTTTTGTTTTTTTGAGATGGGGGTCTCACTACATAGTTCAGGCTGGCCTTGAACTCACTATGTAGTCCAGGCTGGCCTTGAACTTTTGATGATTCTCCTGCCTCAGCCTCCTGAGTGCTGGGATAGTAAGTGTGCACCACCACGCCTGGCTTCTTTGCCCATTTCTAATGGAGTTGTTTGTTTTTTGTTGTTGGGTTAGGTGTTCTTTATATATTCCAGATACTTATCTCTTATCAGACAAACGATTTCTCCTATTCTGTGGGTTGCCTTATCCTCCTGCTGGTGTTGCGTACAGGTTTTACATTTTGATGCTTACTTTATCTGACTTTTTATTTTTGCCTGTGCTTCGTGAATTTTTGCCAAATCTGGTGTCATAGAGTGACCCCACAATGTTTTATTCTAAGAGTTTCAGTTTTAGCAGTTACATTTGGGTCTTGGATCCAATTTTTTTTAATGTATGCTGAATAGTAAGGGTCTAACTTCACTCTTGTGTGTGGATATGTAGTTTTCCCAGAACAGTACTATTAAAAAGTCTTTCTTTTCCCCACTGAATGGTCTTGGCACCTGTGCCAAAAATCACTTGACCGTATATGGGAGGGTTTACTTCTGGGCCATTCTATTCCATCGACCTATGTCTATTTTTATGTCAGTGCCATCTTGTTTTGATTTTTGTGGCTTTGCAAGTTTTAAAGTCAGGATGTATGAGTCCCCCAACTGTTTTTCAAGCTTATTTTGGCCATTCAGTGTCCTTTGAGATTCCTTAAGACTTTAATGATGGACTTTTTATTTTGGGAGAAGAAAAGACTTTGGGATTTGGCTTAGGAATGTCATTGAATCTGCTCATTGCTTTGGGGGAGTACTAACATCTTAAACAAGTTTAAATCTTTCCATTTTTTCATGTCTTCTTTAACATCCTTCAGTAATGTTCTGTAGGTTTTTTTTTTTTTTTTAAACGGGGGATTGAACCCAGGGCCTTTGCACTGAGCTATATCCCCAACCCCAGCTATATCCCTAAACCCCACCAGGCTGGGGTTTATTTTTTATTTTGACCCAAGGTCTCACTAAATTGTGCAGGTGGGACTCAGATTTGCAATCCTCCTGCTTTAGCATCCTTGCTTGGATTATAAGTATGCACCACCATATCAGGCTAATGTTCTGTAGTTTTCAGTGTACAAGTCTTCTCCCTCTTTAGCTAAATTTAGAATACAACTTTTACACTGCAAGAACCAGAAACCAGAACCATCTATGAACCAGAAAGTAGGCTCTCACCAGACACTGAATCTCCTGGCAACTTGAATTTGGACTTCCAGTTTCCTAAACCATGAGAAATAAATCTCTAGTGTTCAAACTGGGCTGGGCATGGTGGAGCATGCCTGTAATCCCACCACTCAGGAGGCGAGGCAGGAGGATTAGCAAGTTCAAGGCCAGCCTGAACTACATAGTGAGACCCCATCTCAAAACAAAACAAAACCCAACACAACACAACAAAACATACGAAACCCTGAGTTTAATCTCCAGCACCACAAAAAAGAAAAAAAAAGTTTTACTAAGCAGAGAATAATTACATACTCTTTTAAGTGTGGGCTATATACACTGACTTCTTTCCAAAGAGTAGGGTATGGAAAGGAGGAAAAAACAAAAAACAGTAACTTTAAGGAGAAACCTGATTACAGTGATTTAATAATTGCCCCTCAGTCACTAAGAAATATCATAGGATTACAGCCAGGCATGGTGGCACACATGTGTAATCCCAGCACTCAGGAGGCTGAGGCAGGAGGATCGCTGCAAGTTCGAGGCAAGTTTGGGCTACATAGTGAGTTTAAGGCCAGCCTGAGCTACATAGTGAGACCCTGTCTCAAAAAAAAACAAAAACAACAACAACAATAAAAAACCATAGTATGGGTGCAAGTAGGATGCTCAATTACATAACTTTGAGATTCACCAGGAGGGGAAAAGGATGAAACCATCTGGAAACTGTTTGAAAACATCTGAGAATTCAAAATGAAGAAAACAATGTATTTAAGGATTTATAAAAGTACAGTGGTACCTCAGTTCATGAATACTTTCGTTTGCAAACAATTTGGTTTGCAAACAGAAGCATTTGTGCTGGGCTTGGTGGCTCATGCCTCTAATCAAGCCCAGCACTCGAGAGGCTGAGGCAGGAGGATTGCCGAGTTTGAGGCCAGTGCAAAGGCTGAGTTCAATCCCTGACACCAAAAAAAAAAAAAAAAAAAAAGAAGAAGAGTCTGAAGTCAGCCTGAATTACATAGTGGGACTCTGTCTCAAAAACAAAACAAACAAACATAAAAAAAAAAAACCACCGAGAAGTGTTCAGCAAAATTTTGTTTTTGCTGGCAAACTCTACATCAGGTGATGAATGTCCATGGCTATCTTTCCCACACAAACATGGCTATCTTTTCTAAAATTGTAGAACAAATTAAATTCATGAACCGAGGTACCACTGTACCATTACAAAAATACCACCAGATGGGCTGTGGGTGTAGCTCAGGGGTACAGCATGTGCTTAGTATGTGCAAGGTCCTGGATTTGATCCCCAGAACCACAAAAAAGGAAAACAAAACAAAATAAAACAACAGAACAAAAAACCTATCAGAAAAAAGGAACCAAAAGAAAAGACTGGTAAGTTTGATCATAATTTTTTAAAAATTCTCTCTTTTTTTAATCGAAAACTCCATAGACCCAGCATCCCCCCAAAAACAAAACAAAACCCCCTCAAAAAACTCCGTAGGGTGAAAAGACAGAATGAAAAGATTTTTACTATATATAACCAGTACAAATTAAATTCAAGAATAGATTGAGGAAATTCTACAAATCTAAGACAAACAACTCAATAAATACGTAGATAGGAGACACAAGAAGGAATAAATATAGCTAATAAACACAAGAAACCATGTTTTCCTGAATAGTAATATGTAAGTAAGATAAAAAAAAAACCTTTCACATCTATTCTATTACAAAAATCTGGAATTCTGACAAGTATTACACCAGAACTCTTATACACAGTTCACGGGAATGTAAGTTGGTACAACATAAAAGAAAACAATTAACATTATCCCTCAAAGCCAAGCTACACAGGAGAAATTCTTGCATGTGTACAGAAAGAAATATGTACATGAATGTTCACAGCAGCTTAATGTTAATAACAGTAAGACCTGAAAAAATGAAACAAAACCAAAAAATAATAGTAAGATTTAAAAACAGTTCAAATGTTCCTAAGCAAGAAGAATGGATGAACGCTGGGTGTGGTGGTGTATGTCTTGTGATTCCAGCACTCGGGAAGCTGAGGCAGGAGGATCACTGTGAATTCAAGTACACAGTGAGTTCAAGGCCAGCCCAGATGACATGGCAAGACCTTGTCTCAAAAAAAAAAAAAGTGGCTCAGCGACACAATGGGAAAAGACCAAATTACAGCTATATAATGCACAACATGGATAAATTGGGAACATAATTTTATTTAACAAAGGAAATCATAAAAGCATCACACTCCCAGAAAAGAAAAACTTTTAAAAAATGGTAATACTTTTATGGTACTCTAAAACAAGCAAAAGCCAGGTGTAGTGGCTCATGCCTATAATCCCAGCACTTGGGAGGCTGAGGCAGGAAGACTGCGGTGAGTTTGAGGCCAGCTGGGGATACACAGGGAGTTGGCCAGCATGAATTACATAATGAGACCCTGTCTCAAAAAACTAAAAAACCAAAACAAAACAAAGAAACAAAACTAAGCAAAATTGAGCAATATATTTTGCAAGTACACATGCATTTGTGGTAAGAGCTATATTTTGATCCTTACTCCTTTTTTTTCTTGCAGTGCTGGGAATTGAACTCAAGAGCCTTGTGTTTGCTAGCCAAGCACTCTACCACTAAGCTAAATCCCCAGCTCTGAAAGTTATATTTTGAAAAGAAAAAAAAAAAATCATATTTTGAAAAAGTAAGGAAAATCACAATAAAATAATATTAAAATGGCTACAATGGCTTTACCAACAGGGAAAAAAGAAGCAGCAAGATATATCATGTACAAATCCCCTATGATGAATGTTATCACTATGTATATCTAAAATGTACCATTAAAATAAAATTAAAATAAAATTAAAAAAAAAACTAAAAAAAAATGGATTTACCATGCTAATATTGAGGTACTGAAATGCTACTGCTAGTGATAGTGTAAAATGGTATAACTATTTTCAGAAACTTTTGGCAATTCTGTAAAAAACAAACATATCTATCCTATGATCCAAGAATTCCACTCCTATGAATTTATCCAGGAGAAATGAAGACATGTCTACCCAAAACTTGTACAAGAATGTTCATAATGATTTTATTCATAGTAGACAAACACTGAAATAAGCCCAATATCCCTCAAAGGATGAATGTATAAATAAACTGTGAAATCCCTAAGAGAATACCACTCAGGAGAAAAAGGAGCAAACTATTCAACATAATAAACGAATAGCACAAATATGTATGATGCTAGATGAAAGAAGACAGACACAAAAAGTACATACTCTGTGATTCCGCTCACATCTGTGGTGAATGAAATAAAATTGGCTGGTTCCTCCCAGGGGTAGAGATTCTTTTTCTTTTCTTTCTTTTTATTTTTTTGAGACAGGGTCTTGCTATGTAGTCTAGGTTGGTCTCATACTCAATGGCAATCCTCACGCCTCAGCCTTCCAAGTGCTGGGATTATAGAAGTGCCCCACCATGTCTAGCGGTACAGACTGGTCAGAAAGAGACATGAGGGAATTGGTTCATTGGTTCTTGATGGGGTATGCGTTACAAAAGTAAATACATTTGTCAAGACTAATCAAACTAGAGTGAGCCTGCCTGGACTGAGGGACTCGCATGCCTCGCTGTACGCAGTGAGAGGCCTCTACACTGCCCGCAGCCGGGGCACTGGCAGGAGGGCACTCGTGGGGGATGTTAGCTCACCTCTGCATGGTGCCCTGCCACCTCCCTGCAGTGCCAGCTCTCAGTCGCACAGGGGACCCAGGACCAGGCCTCTATCCAGAAAACCTATGACCTCATCCACTACCTGGAGCACCAACTGCAGCTTGGCTGGGGCCTCCTTTCAACAAGCCTGACTTCAACCCACCTCAGCTAGGGGCAGAGACTTGAAGTGGTGAAGCCTCTGTGACAAACTGTGGCTGACCCACAGCTCTGCGGCCTACAGCCATCTCCTGTGTTATTTGCGCGGCTTCACCCATCAGGCTGCCATGGCTGAGCTGCACACAGCCTGGCCCACTTCTGCACCAGCCTCACAGCGTCATGGCAGCTCCAGGCAACCCGCCGCCCCAGCCTCTGCCAGGGACTGAACCCACCTGGGCCCCTGGCTCTGCCCACCATGATTTCCTGCAGAAGATGGACGACTTCTGGTTGCTGAAGGAGCTGCAGACCTGGCTGCGGCACTTGGGCAAGGACTTCAACCAGTTAAGAAGATGCAGCCTCTAGCAGCTGTGACCATCCTACACTGGGAGGCCCTTGGCTTCTGACCTCTGACCTTTACCATATCTTCTTTCCCCCTTCAAGCCCTGCTCCCACTCTGGGACCTGTATGCCAACACTTGTTGAGCTAGGAGACATAGTGGGAGCCCTGTCCCTCCTGGGCCTTGGACGGGAGTGTGGTATGACAAGCCTCACCTCCTGTCCCACAGGTCTGGGGAAGAGGTGCATGGGCCCTGTCCTGTTTTTCACAGAGGTAACGCTCAAGGGAGTAGAATGACCCGAGTGGGTGCAAAGGCTCCACCAGCTCTTGCTTCCTGCCCATCACCTCTAGTGCCCCCCCAACCCTTCCTGCAACACTTCCAGAAGGACACAGTAAGGCAGGGGCAGGGGCTGGGGGCCACTGCAGCATGTGCCTTTCTGCTCATTTTTTTTAATTTTGTATTTTTTTGAGACAGGGTCTTGCCATGTAGCTGGTCTTGAACTATGTAGCCCCAGTCGGCCTTGAACGCATGGTGATCCTCTTGCTGAGGCCTCCTGAGTGCTGGGACTACAGGTGTGTGCCACCACGCCTGCTGCATGTGGCTTTCTGAGTGAAGCCCCTCGGCTGCCCTTGCCCCCTTGGCTGGATGTTGCTCCTCTACCCTAATAACTCTACACATCCAGTCCAGGAAACAGACATGGCGATGAGTCTAAGCCAGAAGAGATGGGATGAAAAACAGAAGGAGTGGCTTGCCTGGAGGTGGCTTAGAGCCTGGAAGAGGGTATACTGATGGAGAGGGATGAGGACAGACACCCAGCAGTCACCAAGGCAGTGGAGGACACAGACTGGCAAAAAGGCCATGTTGCGAATCAGGACCTGGTTGTGAATTTTCTTGCTGGTATCAAGGTGCCTCCTGTCCGCCGCCCTTCCGGGTGTCTGTGGCTGCCCGGGTCAGGGAAGGCAGCGCAGCCGCAGACACAGTCGCAGCCACGGGCTTCCTGGAAGCTCACAGTGCAGCAGCATTGTGGGGTGTCAGGGCGGCTCTCCCAGGCCCTGCTACCCCAGTTACCCACTCATAACTCTTAGGTTTGTTATATTAATATTTATTTATTTGGAGATGTTATTTATTAGATGATATTTACTGCAGAGTTTCTATTCTTGTATTAACAAATAAAATGCTTGCCCCAGGGGAAAAAACCAGACTAATCAAATGATAAAGTTAAGATCCATGCATTTCACTGTAGGTAAATCATACCTTGACAAACAAAATTCTTAAGAAAAAATCAATTGCATTTCATATTGTATATTTTCTAATTGTCAGTAAATAGGAATTTACTAGTTTTTAAAACATGATGGATGAGCTGGGCATGGCGGCGCATGCCTGTAATTCCAGCACTCGGGAGGCTGATGCAGGAGAATTGCCACGAGTTTGAGGCCAGCCTGAACTACAATGTGAGACCCTGTATCGAAAACAGCAAAAAACAAAGCAAAAACCAAAAAACCAAACATATGACTGGAGATTTAATGCAGTGGTTAGAGTTCTTCCCTAGCAAGTATAAGGCTCTGAGTTCAATCCCCAGCACCAAAAAAAAAACCCTAAAAACAAAACGAAAAGCAAACATAGTGGATGTACTTTACATGCTAAAATGCCACCTTTCTGGCTTTGTACCAAGAGGTACTTGTGGACACCAGAGGGAAAAGCTATGGAGTGGCAAATAATAAACAGAACCTTTAGCAAAGTGGTAACCTAAAGTGAGGGGACCAGGGAAGATCACACAGTAACTTGTGATACGGTTTGTTTTGTTGTTTTGTAGTTTGTTTTGTTTTATAAACCTTCACTCCTCCTATTTATTTATTGTGCTGGGAATTGAACCCAGGGCCTTATGCATGCTGAGTGCATACTCTAGCACTGAGTCACACCTTCGGCTTTTTACTTTTTTTTGTTGATATAATTTATATACCATAAGGTTGACACCCCCTCCTTTTTTTTTTTTTTTTTTTTTTAGACAGGGTCTCACTGTGTAGTTCAATCTGGTCTTCACTGACCTTGAACTCTCAGTGATCCTCCTGACTCAGCCTTCCAAGTGCTTGGATTACAGGTGGGTGCCGCTACAACCAGCTGATAAAAATAATTATATCAGGGGCTGGGGATTTAGCTCAGTGGGTAGAGTGCTTGCCTTGCAATCAGAAAGCCCTGAGTTCGATCCCCAGCAATACAAAAAAAAACAGCGAAGTCTAAAGAACACAGATTTTTCCAACCACAAATTTCAATTCTAAAAAACTATAAAAAGGGATTTATCAGAAGGTGTCCAAGAATTTATATAGGAATGTTCACTGCAACAGAATTTGTAATAATGAAAATAAGAATAAAGTTTTATATATATATGAAAGGCCAGGACTGTATCTTAGTAACATACTGCTTGTCTAGCACACATGTGGCCCTAAGTTTGATCTCCAGCACTGCGAAAAACAAAAACAGGAAGAAAAAAAAGGGGGAAATATTTTCAACTTTATGACCTATTCATATGATAAGAACCTATAAGACCACTCAAAAACCATGTTTTCAAATGTTTAAGGGCTCAGGATGTGGCAAAGCACTTGCCCAGCAAGTACAAGGCCCTGGGTTTGATTTCCAGACTGCACTGTCCCCACTGGAAAAAAGTCAAAGAATTTTTAATATTACACCTCATAATATGTTAAGTTTAAAAAGTACAAGTATGAATATATTAATAATGCATTTACAGCCAGGTATGATAGCACACACCTATAATCCCAGTACTTGGGAGGCCAAGGCAGGAGGATTTCTACAAGTTTGAGGCCAGCTTGGACTACATAGTGAGCTCAAGGTCAGCTGAAACTATATAGCAAGACCCTGTCTCAAAAAGAAAAAAATGCACTGGGGCTGGGGATTTAGCTCAGTGGCTAGAGCGCCTGCCTCGCAAACACAAGGCCCTGAGTTCGATCCCCAGCAACAAAAAACAAAACAAAACAAAAAAAATGCATTTATAGCACATAGTAAAAACAAGAAAGCACGTATAGTCCAAAACTGGTTCTCAAAATGGCTGTAACCAACATTCACTTAGGGAATTTATTAAAATGACAAATGTCCTGGTTCTGCTTACACCTACTGAATCAGAACTTCAAGTTACCCGTGAAACAGAAATGATTAAAATTGCAGTCTTTTCAGGGCTATGGATCTAGCTCAGTGGTAGAGCACCTGCCTAGCATCCATGAGGCCCTGGGTTCAATCCTCATCAATGAAAGAAGAAAAGTCCTCTCATACCTGTATGTTATTACTTTACCTGTATTTGTCTACCTCCCCTGATGGAACGTAAGCTCCAACTAGAATGTATAAATTGGTCTTCTTAAAATACAGGCAGGTCAGGGAGAAACATGGGCAATCTTGAAGTCTTGGGGCAGGCAAGGCTCCCAGGGAAGGGAAAGAGGACAGAGACAATCAGTGCTGCACAGAATCAAGACTGGGCAGGGGGTTTAAAATGTACTTTTCAAAGGAAATGATGTACTGGATTTATGCAATATAAGCCACCCCTTCCCAGCCCCACTGGGAAAATGATACACTATTGGCTTCTCATCAAGAGGAGAGGCGCTATGAGGAGTCTATTCCAAATGAGTGGGAAGAAATGCCAAGTCTTGCTTTAAAGAGATGGGGAGGTGGGTGATCAAGGCTGGCAGTGTGTAGCCATTGGGTTCTATGGTACTTACCCTGAGAAGCATATTTTGCACGGTAAATCTCATAGACTTTTCTGTGGGCATCAGTGAGGGTTTGGAGACGTGAAGCTCTTGACTCCTCGTGGGAAAGATCCCCTATCACCTCCTCTAAGTCACTAAAGGTGAACCAGATCCCAACTAGGTCCCCGAAGGTGTGGAAGGCAAATGTGGCATAGTCAGCAAAGAGGTCCACAAAGACTTCGCTTCTCTGGAGAGTGCTTGTGGGTAGAGTCTGGTGGTGCAGGATGACCATGGGCTGAAGCTGCGCAGTCTTGAGGGCCTCGAGGAGTTGCCGGTAGCACTGCAGCGTTTTCTCATCTGGATTCTTGGAGCTTCCTGATGGGAGAAGTTGTGCCCATGACAGAAATACTTTGTAATGGGTGATCTCACTGGTGTGAAGACTGCTGAAGTACTCCGGCAGGAAAGAGGGCAGCGGCTGGTGGCAAGTATAAATGTTCTTGGTCCCAGCTACAAAACGAGAACTCTGGTTTCCCAGGAGGCGGTTCAGGTTGTGCAGTAAGTCACTGGTTAGAGGACCAGCTGCTGAAATGAAATTTCTATCAGATTCCCAGTCCAACCCCTGGCATGAAAAACTCAGGAGAATAATCACAGTTACTCTCCAAGATGGCTCCATTTTCTAGGAGCTCTCAGAATGTACCTGGGAGAATCCCGATTTGGTGGGGGGGGGGGTGCTGGGAATCACACTCAGGGCCTTGCACTTGCTAGGCAAGCGCTCTACCACTGAGCTAAATCCCCGACTCCAGAATCCTGATTTTATAACTACAGCTGAGGTTGTAAAATACTAAGTGATTATTAACGTTTAACTGGGTTATCTATGATAATGCAATCAGTACATGGCCCACCAATGTAATATTTGAAATGTAAAGGCCATAAGAGATAACACAAAAAAATCTTAAACTTTCGCCCAGAAGAGGAATTTGGAAAATACCTGAAAAAAAAAAAATTTCCACTTTTTGTCTTATTGACAAATTACTTTAAAGCTCTTGACAGAGCAAAAATGAGTCCTTCATTAATCTTTTTCCCCCTTTGAAAATACATGCACGATGAACACATAAGAGATTCAAGCAATATAGAAACATCTAGGAAAACCTTGGAAATTCCTCGGCCCACTCCCCTTTCCTAGGATAAATGAACATTTCCAGCAATGTTCATTTTTCAGTCGTCTTTTTGTTTTTTGGTTTTTTTGAGGCATGGTCTCACTCTGTAGTTCAGACTGGACTTGAACTATGTAGCTCAGACTGGCCTCGAACTTGTGATGATCCTCCTGCCTCAGCCTCCCAAGTGCTAGGATTACAGGAGTGTGTCACCACGCCCAGCATTTTTCCAGTTTTCTTTCTCCACAAAGCTTAAGGGTTATTTAGCAGTCAGAACATCAGGTAGAAATGTCATCTGGCAAAAATAACTTCTCTGTGCCTGTTTCTTCACCTGTAGAATGAGATAATTAGTGACAGATTGTGGGTATTAAATGTAAGGTTTAGAAAAATGCAAGTCTGTGATACTTACACACAAATGCAAACAAATGTGTGGATAACATTTGAAGTGTCAAGTTATGGATCATGTCGTATGTATATACTGTTCCTTGGGTTTTTTTGAGATAGCATCTATGTAGTTCAGGCTGGCCTTGAACTCACTATGTAACCCAAACTGGCCTTCAATTCATCACAGTCCTCCTGTTTCAGCCTCCCAAGTGCTGGGATTACAGGTATGCACCACAATGTCCGGCCTGAAGAATTAAAATTGAGAATTTAGGAAAGTATTTTAGAAAGAGTA
Organism: Hystrix cristata; assembly: GCA_004026905.1. Lineage (NCBI taxonomy): Eukaryota > Metazoa > Chordata > Mammalia > Rodentia > Hystricidae > Hystrix > Hystrix cristata. Next base: position 71,359 of record PVJO010007688.1, read on the forward strand.
ACTATGGGAAGTTAGTTTTTCAAATTTAATATAATAACAAGCTTGTCTACCAGGTACATTACCCAGCATTTTTCCTTAAAAGGAATCTATCAAGTAGTTGCCAACAGACTGAGACAGGAAATGTTTATACGGTACTTAAATAAGAAACAAGCAATCTACAATACAAATTGCACTTCACTTTAATGAGGCAATTCACATAACTAGGCATAAATTATTCATAAGCTATGTTGCACAGGGGCCTAGCAAAGACTCGGGTGATCTGGCCATATCTCGAACTCAAACTGCATGTCTGGCTCTGTGGATGAAAGTCACAACAGAACTGGGCCTGCTTGACGATGGGGGGAAAACTCACTTCAGTATCCCACAAGGATTAAGTCAGGGCCATTTTGGTTCTGAATAGCTCCACTTTTGTTGAAAGACTAACCATCTGTTTACTAAGTTCTAACTCAACTTCTATTTCCTGTGCAGCCTGAGGGTGCTTTTCACAGTAATCAACAATAAACTCGTAATGTTCCAATGACATTGCCAAATTTTCTAGCTCCTTCTCGGGATCTCCAATGATGATTTTGTCAGATGAGCAACTTGGAGCTTAGCTAACATGGCAGGGCAATGAACTTGGCTAACAGTAAATATTTCCGTGTGCTGGAGAAATACTTTATTTGGGTCTCTCAGGGAGTCTAAAGAGAGCTGGTAGTACTTCAGTGCTGATTTACTAAGATTATTTTCTTTATGGTATGTGAATCAGGGTCCCTTGGACTTGCCAGCAATGGCAACTTTCAAATCCATCACGTCATAGTAAGCGTGTCCAATCTCAAACTCCATGTCTGTTGACCAAGAAATAATGCTGCAGATTCAAGTCCACAGTGAGGGGCTCTAGCTTGGCTATTCTACGTGAATGCATCTTGCACTCTGTCCGTATCAGTTTCAAAGAATGCAAGCATATTGAACAGAGGTCGGTGTTCCTGATAAGTTCCACTCGGTCAAGGACATAGACACATTGGTCTGGAAGGGCTCTTTGGCCTCAGAGACATAGTGCTGACCCAGTAAGAAAAATCCCCTGGCTTAGTCAAAATCTAAAGGTCTCAAACGTCTCACTTTCTCTTCCACTGCAGAGATAGAGTCAGAGTTCACCAGTTCCAAACTGCCCAAGGTTTTCCTTGATGCTTTCTTCCTTATCTGATTTTTTCCCTTAAAGTTCTAAGTTCAGACTGTTTGTCAAGATCAAGCTCCCCTCCGTTGTCCTGCACGGACAGCTGGGTGTTCTGCATGAGCGTCAGGCAGTACTTGATCCAGGATCTTGCTAGCTTCCCTTCCTTTGATGGTAAAGTTCTGGCACATCTCCTTCAGGACTGTCTTCATTGGCTAGGATCTTTCCCTTTGACCAAAATAACATTAGCAGCTGATACACAGTGCCTGGCTTCCACAAAGCGTAGCTAATTGATATAAAAATTCAACAAGGTAGCAGTGGGAATAGTCCATTCCACAGGCCGGGAGGCACCATACTCAAGCTGGCCTTTTAGCACATTGGGGCAATAATGAGCAGTGTTCTCAGGTTATTTCCATATGCTGGTAGACTTGAGCTAGGCCATACGGATTTTGAATATAAACCTCAAACCTTCTTGATCTCTTGTTCTGTGACTTTCTCTTCAGGAAGAAAATGCTCAGGAGGATCAAAAGGACTCCCAATCTTTTATATACTGCTTATATGGTGGTTCTGATGATTCTAAGTCAGTCTGTGTAGTTTTGATTCCTTCTCTTTCAGACCGTAAGACACCCAGGTGCATGCAGTTTGATTACCAATGAACTAATCACTCATAATTCGGCCAAATGTAGGGTATGTTAGACAACCACTAAGATGGACCCCAACGATCCCTGCCTCCTGGTATCCATTTGTTTCTGGACTTTAAGTGTTCTTGTACCAAATCACAATATTTTAATTTCTATACCTGCCTAGTACTTTTTACCTTCTAGTAAGACCAGAACTCATTCGTCATGCTTTTTCCCAGAATCTTCTTGGCTATATTTACACATTTTCATTTATCCTGGAGATAGAACATCCATTTCACTTATTGTATATATCCCACAACATAGCTGTGTCACAATTTATATAGTAATTTCCATATTGATGGATATGTGTTGGGATTTGGTTGAAAATGTATGAGTTGGTAACTACGACATTCCACATTCTGGAACACTAGCTATTCAGTATGTCTAATTTTCTTCATCAAATTTCAGACATGCTCCATTATTCATTAATCACTTCACCTCCCTGATAAGTACTCCATGAAGGGAGATGTATGGATATGGAAGTACACATATTCAGAAGTGTAAAATGGACACTTAGGCAGTAATGATCTCACCCTGCTCTGTAAGACCCCTCCATTCTCAGTAATGGCAGGATGGCGAAAAGGACAAATTCACCAAAAAGGCAGGCATTTTTCCTGGGTTTGAAGTTTTCCTTTGGGTAAATATTTGGTCAAATTAATGTTCAAGTTCCAGTCAAGTGAACTGTTTTCTTCCAGGAGTCTCCACCTCATCTTCCTTAAATCAGGTCTTTTTAGTACAGCAGCAGTTCTTTTTAATTTAAGTAGGAGAGGGCCTTCTTGCCATTTCCTGGGTTTTCATTATAACATTCTGCCTGGCTTTTGTTCCTATATTCTTATCTGTGTGCTTGAAATCTAAGATTCTGTACTCTGGACATTCCTTATCACAATGTCAAGGCCTTTCCTACAAACATACTTGACAAGAACTTACATCCTGCATCTGTGTAATTTCTCTATCCACTTCTGGCTCCCCAGCCAGCCCACTCCAGCCAGAGAAGAAGAAACCAGTATTTCTTTTTTCTTGTTTCATCGCTCAGGCTGCACTCTAACTCCTGGGCTCAGTGATCCTCCTGATTAGTTCAGACTATAGACCCACTGCCCTTGGCTTAAATTACCATTTATGAGCTCCACGACATAGAAATGATTTCTCTACTAGCCATGCAGAACCCTATCTTTTTTTTTTTTTTCTTGAGACAAAGCCTTGCTATGCAATTCAGGCAGGCCTTGAGCTCGCTATGTATCCCAGGCTGGCCTTGACCTTGGGGCAATCCTCCTGCTTCTGTCTCCCTAGTGCTGGGATCACAGGTGCATGCCACCATGCCTGGGTTTCTTGTTTTTTCATCTGTTGTTAAAGGCTGCAACAATAAGACTGCATCATGACATACTGATTACAGCTTAGTCTCAGAACTGTTAGTATAAAGAACAGTAATTTGCTTTTCTGGAAAAAAGTAATAAAATCTGTAGTCAGCTTGTGATTTAGAAAATGACACATTTCTCCTAAAAAAGCAATATGAAAACAATTCTGAACAATTACCCTTAAGACACAGAAGTAAAAGAAATTAAAGAGTAATGAAAAAAAGTACAATAAACTTTTGTATAAACTACATTAAAAAAAAGACACCGAAGGGGCTGAGGATTTAGCTCAGTGGTAGAGTGCTTGCCTAGCAAGGGCAAGGCCCTGAGTTCAATACCGAGCACAAAAAAAAAAAAAAAAAAAAAAAAAAAAAAAAAAAAAAAAAGACACTGAAATTGGAACGTCACCTCCAGGTCCTTTAGCTTTCATTTTAATTTTGACTCTTCATCACAGGAACTAAATTCTAAATCCTCTATGCCATACTTCTACCTTTACACACCAGATTAGGCAAAAAGGGATTTATTCACAAGTAGAAGGATGCAGCCAGGTACGTGGTGGTATACTCCTATGATCCCAGCACTTGGGAGGCAGAGGCAGGAGGATTGCTGGGAGTTCGAGGCCAGCCTGGGCCACACAGAACTATGCAGTGAAACCCTGTCTAAAAAACAAACAACCAACCAAAAACAAGTAGAAGGATGCAATAATCAAAGTAGAAATAAATCCAACAGACTTCAGAACAAGTTACTTTATTTTGATGAATAAAAGAGTTAGCAAATGAAAACAAAACGAAATAGAAAACACTATCCTGTCTGGCAGAGCTACATCCAGACTCCAGGCCAGGAGGTTGTATTCCACAGCTCATTAGCTTTTGTCAGTTACTTTCAATATCTCAATCTTCAAGCAAGTAGTTAGGATTAACTACCAAGTAAGGATCTTCTTCATAGCTCTCACTTCCCTCTGTGGAGCCCTTCAACCCAGCTTGGGTGAGTTCAATCAGAACATGATCCTGTGAAACACAAAGATTGGTCCTCAGGTCTCCAGCAGTATTACATGGCCCCTTCTAAATGTGTGCCACTGACATTTTCTTCCATTTCCTTACCAAAAATTCACGGGACTTTAATATCACTATCACTTTTCTGCTAAACTCCCTTCTCAGTAGGATGCTGCATACTATAAACATACTTTGAAAAATTAAGAAATACATATATATAAGCTCAACAGATACTGTGATTTTTAGTAGGGTTTGCTGGCACTTGACATCAAATGCTTGAAAATGTTTATCTTTTTAACTCTAAAAAAGGAAGTAATGCTTAAATTTTAAGATTATACAACTGCAAAATTCTCTAATATTTAAGTCTTTTTTCATCTATAGATACTACTTTATTAGAAAAAGAAATTCTGATATTTAAGTCTTTAACTCATTTGGGAAAATTCTCACTCTAAGTTAATAAGCCCATGGAAAGGAACCTAGGAAACAGTGATCTGATACTAAGAAGTGTGGCAAAGCCTCACAGTAAGAACACTGATGCCATCAAGGGGAACTGGTCACTATCAAGTAATTCTTTCTGTGTGCTAACACTCTTTCACAGAAGTGCATCTGATGAGCGCAGTACTAGCTCTTGTGCTCTTGCTTGCTCATGCTCTCATTCTCTTTTTTGGGTTTTTTGAGACAGGATCTTGCTATGCAGTTCAAGCTGGCCTTGAATTTACTATGTAGCTCAGGTTGACCTCAAACTCGCAGCAATCCTCCTGCCTCAGTCTACAGAGTGCTGGGATTTACAGGCATGCACCACCACGCCCGGCAGTACAAGCTCTATTGTCTTGTGATGCAAATAAATTCAGGTAATGAGGCAAAATTTAATCCTGATTTAGATCAACTGGCTTCATGATGTGTTCCACAGTCCTGATGTGGATTTCTTGTTTGGATCATACCTCACAGGGATCAAGTGGTACTAGGGAGGGAGGAACTGGCCTATGCGAAGACATCTCACACCACTAGAAAGACAGTTCTGTACACAGAGCATCTTGGTTCTTGCCCCTGATACTTGCACCTGCAATCGTATGTTCACCTAACCTAACAGCCCTCACACATAAATAGTACTCATACAGTGAGCAGTGAGAAGTGAACTGGCATGATTGACTCTCTGCCATTTGAGCAGGAAAACCAAATCTTTCAACAAATATTTGACCCTTGTGTGTGCCAGGCACTACTGTAAGCCCTGGGAATACAGCAGCTAACAAAACAAAGTCCCTGCCCTCCCATAATGGAGCTTATACTCTGCGGACACAAACTAAACACTTAAGTAAGAAATACACTGCCAAGCAAAAACAAGCACTATGTACAAACACAAATCCAGGTGACAGCAAGCGTAGAAGCCTGCTATTTCGATGACAGGCAAGGAAAGGTTCTTTGGAAGGTAACATTTAAGCAGAAACCAGAATGGAGGAGGGTGTCTTCATAAAGCAAAGAGCAAGTGCAAAGGTGCACCTCAGGAACAATGACCAGGACAGAATGGGTGAGAAGAGTGCTGTGATATGAGGTGGAGGAGGGAGACAGGGATCAGACCAGTGGTGGTGAACCTACAGCACGTGTTTCACAGCCAGATGTTTGTTATCACTGGAAGTTCTAAAAGGTTTGCCATTACTAGACGTTATAAGACTTTGCATCACATGGTAAGGAGACTAGATTTTATTTGAAATGTGAGAAAGGCACAGGTAGGTAGGATAGAAAAACAATTTATGTTCTAAAAAAACCTGACTGGCTGTCGGGCACAGTCAGTACAAGGGGAGGCTGCTAAGGGAGTTCAGGAATGGTGGCTTGGATGGGTTGGTGAAGGCAGTAAAAAGAGAGGACACCAAGGATAATTCTAAGGCGTTTGGCCTATATATAGCACTGGGGGTAGGGGAATAACTGTTTTTGAGTATATTAAGCAAGAAGCCTATTAGTTCAGTACACAACTGGCTATATATATCTGGAGTTTAGTGGAGAGGTGAGAGCTAGAGGTATGGGGGTCATCAGCAGATGGATGAATTCATAAAATCAAATGAGATCACTTAGATAATGGATAAAATGACCTTAGTGCAGTGGTGGTGAACCTTTTAGAGCTTTCAATGTTAACAAACAGCTAGCTGCAGCACATGTGCCATAGGTTCTCCGTCACTGCCTTAGAGTAAGAAAAGAAAGATTAAGGAAAAAGAATTCAGAAGGAACAGCACGCAATATGAGACCCAGAATATGGTCACTAAGAAGTGGTCAGCTATGACAAATGCTGCTGGGTACTGAGAATGGCCAGCTGATCTGAGTGCAGAGAATGAGAGGATGCAGCTGGGTATGGTAGTGCACACCTGTAATCCCAGCTCTTGGGAGCCCAAGGCAAGTTCAAGTCCAGCCTGGGCTACACAGAAAGTTCAAGGCTGGCTTAGGTGACACAATGAGACCCTGTCTGAAAAAACCAAAACAGAAAACAAAGCAAAAAACAAAACAAAACAAAAAAAAAAAAAAAGAGAGAATGAGATTTGTGGTTATGACTTTAAATAAAGCTAGGCACAAGAGTGTATGCTTTTCTCCAGATACTTTTTAGCAGCGTGGATATAAATACAAAAAAGAAAAGGGGGTTGGGATGGGATGGGAATTAAATTTAAGTAAAGCTGGGTTTTTTCTAAACAAGTAAGATAAAAAGAGAAGTCGAAAGAAGAAAAGGTTAAGGGTACATATGGCTGATGGGGGTAGAAAACAGAAAGGTAACACTCAACCAATAAGACTTCAGAGCTACCTTCCCATATTTCACCTAAGTCCCACTTGTTTTTAGCAAAGGAGTAAAGTCATTTTTTTTGCCATTAATTCCAACTCACGATTCTGACCAAACCATAATGATTCAGAGTAAATAAACATATCAAAACATTTCATTACTCTTGTACATATACAATAAATCAATTTTATGGAAGAAATAAATTAAAAAAAAACCCCAAAACATTTCCCTAATGAACCTACACATATAAGCTATGAACTCCACCCCTTATTAATACTACAGCAAACAGTTATATACATACATAGTGTGTGAGTCGATGAATAACTTTCTCTATGATTCTCTTTTTGTTTATAAGTTCCTCTTCAGAGTCTATTTCTGATTCGATTTCCTTCAAGTACCAGTTAACAAGTTCACTCCTCTTTAATGCTGACTCATCCTCCTCTGCAACAAAAAAATACATTTTAAAAGGATTATCTTCTAGAGAACTACACTGCCAGTTCTTCGGGTTTGCACACACAAGAGAATGTACAGATTAGATAACCAGCAACCTGTCAGAAAGTCAATCTGCATAAGCCTGAAATAATCTGTCTTATTATTTATATTAAAGTATACTTCATTTTATCCAGAATTGTAGAAATACCTAATAAAATAGAGATTATAGTAAACAAGTTTCCTAAAGCTATTAAGATTTCAAAGTACGGTATGAAGATCTTTCTTTCATCTTATGCATCATAACTTACTGCCAACAGCAACTAAAAACATTAGGAGTGAAGCAATAGCAAGCAAAATCTTAACTTTTCGTCTTTAAAAAGGGGAAGATTTTACGGAACTGGCGTCAACTAAGAAGTGGAATTCATTCATAGACAGTCATTTATTCAATTTATTCTTGTAAGGTCTACCCATAAAAACTGCTGCTTTATAAAGTTCAAGGTAGAATGCAAGAAAAAAGGCTAGAATCTGGATAATGTAACTATCACAGAAATATACAAGAAAACACTCTACTTTTTATTCTATTGGCTGCAAATTAAAACGCAAAATCAAAATTCTAGAGGCCTGGGTGGTGGAGCCAAGTGGCAGAGCAGAAGCTTAGCATTCACAATCCCTGGGTTCAATCCTCAGCACCACATACACACACACAAACACACGCGTGAAATGTTTAAATTTGAAATTCTATTTTAATTTCCTTCAAGTACCAGTTAAGAAGAATGCATCTGACACATTTTATTATGGTTGACTGAAATCTTGGTAGTTGTCAAATGTTCTTGGCTAAGTGATTTTGAGGTTTACAGCTGTGTTCCCTATACTAAGAGGACAGTTACTTACTTGAGGACTGAGTGCAACTTATTTCACTGGTAAGGATATAAGGATTTCACTGGTAAGGATATATGGCCTACCACAAATTACCTGCAGAGGGGACAGGGATTTAGCTCAGTGGCAGAGCACTTGTCTAGTAAGCACAGTGCCCTGAGTTCGGTCCCCAGCACCCCAAAAACAAAACAAAAAACCAAATTATCAGTGGAATGCACTCTCTAGGTGAAAATAATATCTGTTCTGTCAATGGTTTGCTTTGTTTAAAATTTAAAAACTTTAGTTGTCTGAACCAGAGAAGATGGCACACACCTACAATCCCAGCACTCTGGGAGGCTCAAAGAAGACTGCCAAATTCAAGCCCAGCCTGGGAATTCTGTCTCAAAATTCTGTTTTTTAAAAAGGGCTGGGAATATAGCTTAGTGCAAAGGCCCTGGATTCAATTCCCAGTACCACAAAACAACAAACACCAAAAACAAAACACAAACCTGGTGTGGTGGCACACGCCTGTAATCCCAGCACTCGGGAGGCTGAGGCAGGA
>PVJO010007689.1:0-54453 GCA_004026905.1 Hystrix cristata
GTTAAGCAAGGAATGTCTGTATTGTGCTTGGTTTTCAAAGTGATGCATTGGAATGGATGGCATGATGAGATGACAATAACACACATGGTGAAATTGCCATGCGTTGTCAGATCTGGGAAAGCTAGATGAAAGTGAAAAGACCTGTTCGATTTGGTCTCTACAATATCTCTGGGGCACTCTGACAACACGTCTGTTCCTCTTCTTCTTGTCTACCTAATAAAGACTTTGTTCTTGTTGTTGTGGCTGAAATAGTGAGCACAGGACAAAGCTCACACTGTCTTCTAGAGATAGTGAGGATGGGTACATGACAGAAAGAAGACCAATGAGATCTTTTCTTCACTTTTATAAAGCTGGACACGCAGCAGAGATATTTTCTTCTAAGATCGTGAAATTGCTACAATCAGCACCCAGAGGCACTAGGAGCCATATCTTCCACCAAATGGGTGAAGAAAGAGAGAAAATTGTGATGAGACTAGAGATCCAATGACCTTTTGATTATCCTTGGGCAGGGTAGCACTCCTACCCTTAATCCCAGCATCCTTAATCCTGGCATCATCTCCATGATCCCATGGATCACTTAGGAAGGTGACCAAGGGGTGAGTGGAGGGGGCAGGGAGAGAAGAGAAAGTGGCTGAGCACAGCCTTGTCTACTGCCTGCTCACCAATCTCTTCCCAATAACTTGATTATTTGGGGTAATAACTTATTTTTACCTTAAATGAGTTGAACATTTGCCATTGAACTTTATATTCTTAGCTAAAACATTCAGAAATAATGTGTATTTCATGTTACAGGGCACAGGCGAGAACATGAGTTGAGTAGATTTGGGTCATAAACTGGAGTGATTACAGGTTATAGTATCTAATACTTACAACTTCGAGAATGTAGACTCCTTTGAAGAGAAGAAAATGGTTTATAACAAAGACTCTTTTTCTATAACAATGAGATGATACAAGATGAGCAGGAAACCAGCAGTAGAAAATAAGCTGAACTGATGTTGCAAGAGTTTATTACAGTAAAGGATCGAACCACTCTGTCAAAATGGTGGAAGACAAATGCTTTAATCATGGTGACCAAAGGTTAAAATTCTCAGCACCCAAACTTCATTGACAATAAGCTTCTGCCCTACATACTGGGCAGTCAAAAAACACTGCACTGATGAGAACTTAAAACCAGCACAAAAGTCTTTGAAACCATAATGTTATGTGAAATAAATAAGACACATGAGCTTAAATATCACATTGTTTCTCTTATATGAGAAACTCAGAGTAAAAATAAAGAATTAAATAAAAGTAGATAATAAGATACAGAGAGCTAGATCAGTCTCAGATGGGAAAGGAATCAAGAGCTGGAGGGAGGAGAAGGGAGGGAAGGGATAAAGGATAAAAAAAAAAGAATGGGGATGTGTTACATACATGTACCACTTCCACACAAGGAGTATAAATATTATGTCCTGTAAACACGTACAGAAAGCAAAAGAAAGGAAGGTGATCAAGGGGTAAATGGAGTGGGTAGGGAGCGAAGAGAAAGGGGATGACAAAGGAATTAAAATGTGTTATATACCAACTTCCCACAAATCCCTCTGTATTACACATACATACTAATAAACTGAAATGAAAAACAGCATGCAATAAAAATAGAAAAATAAAACCTCTTTTTATCCTTTGAGCAAATGTTACATATTTGCCAAAAATGTTAAAACACACAGCTACTTTTTTCTGAGGCCTAAGGGGGAGGTCTTGGCAATTTGGAACTTGATGTACAACTTTAGTTACAGCGCGAGTGTTCCGGAGAGATTAACTGCAAACAGGACGCACTGGAAAATGTGTTTCTAAGATTCTGCATTTGTCAGCTCAGATCCTTTCCTAAGTCTTCATTCCCTTCATTCCCAGTCTCTCACTGTGACAGCGTGATTCCGTCTCTTGGAAACTCGCCCACTGTCCATCTCAACAGTGTACCCGGTAATCTTCGCAAACTCTTGTATTTCCTGTATCCCTTGTCTATTGGTAAATTCTTCTACCATCAGCACCACTCCTTTTTTATACTGTCTGACACTACATTTTCTATCTTCGTACTTTGTATTCATTTTAATAACTGTAATTTGTTCAATATACTGTTATCTAAATGTGAATTTTTTTGATACCTTATTGCAGTATAGGTGAGAAAATAACTTTTGACATACAGTGGAATAGCTAGCTCTGGTAGAACTAGATGAGTGTTCTAAAACCTTTCAAGTGTCGATTATGTACCAAGCATCATATAAAGCATCACAAGATATTTTTAATAAATCCTATAAGTTTTCTTAAATAAGCCTATTTTTCAGATGCAGAAACCGAACTTCGGAAGGATTAATGACTTGCCCATGATTACACACTTAGTAGGTAGAAATTCTATTCAGACCGAAGCCTGTATAATTCCCAAATTTATTCTTTTCACAAATTGAAATTCATATCGGGTTTCTTAAGTATTGTTATTGTGCTGTCGCAGAAGAATATGTAAATATATTAGTGTATTAGCATTTTCATAGATAAAAACTTTTATGTTCTGTTTTAATTTAGACACTGCATCTTTGAGACCCGACCATGGCTTACACTTCTTTCTACCATTATGTTGACTACAATACCGAATACACTACTCATACATTATTCATGGAATGCATTTTTCTTTTTCTTTTTACTGGTAAGATCACATTAATATGATTCTATTTGGATTTCAATTTGCAATGCTGTTAAACCTAATTTATTCCAATGGCATTGAAGTACTTTCTGAATAATACATTTTAGAGTTGATATATATATAATTGAATTTTTGTTCACAAAAATATCTAGTTATGTGTGACTTTCTGTTGTCTCAGTTCTAGCCCAAGCCCCAACATGTTAAACCGCACAGTAGTCATCAAATTCCCTGTCATTATGAAGGTAGTCATTAGGCTATCTGAAGAAGATTTACAGGTCATCTAGACTTGCACTGTCTAAGAATTGTCCCTATTCACATGTATCCATATAAGTGCAAATGTAAATTAATTAAAATGAACTAAAAGTAAAAGTCCTGTTCTCCAGTTAAATCAACCACACGTAAGCCACATTAAAATACTCAGAAGTCATATATAATGAATTTCTCTCATATTAAACAATGCAGATCTAGACTATTTCCTTCATCAATGGAAGTTCTATTGGAAAATATTGATATAGTGGAGGACATTTTCAAGGGAGTAGCCAAATATCGCTCCTTCAAAATTAATCCATAATTTGCGATTATTCTTGGAAGAAACACTTAAGGAAATGTAACAAAACACTGGATACAGTTAGTGAGAAATTTTATAGAAAGATTCGTGGTGCATTCTATCTTCCTTTCTCCCCCAAAATGGGGGAAAGAACTCTGAATGTTTATACTCTGTTCCAGAAGCTAAAGGGATAATGATTTATAAGGAAAATCATTCCCCCAAGACCCCTCAGGCAAAGCCAGCTGAAGGGGATCGGGGAGGCAATTTATAAAGTGCTGCAGTTGGATCTAGTTCCTGTACAACAGTCATCAGGCCCATAGCATCAAAAAATTACTAAAAAGACTCAGTTGTAGCATTCGCCGATTTTCATCGTGTATGCACTGCTGCTGTGCCAAATTCATGAATTCACTGAACACAGAGTTAGAAATGGCTCCATCCAACCCCTGTGAGCTCGGGGAAACGCTGCTACTTTCTCCCAGTTATGGTCTCAGCAGCGGAGCCAGCAGAAGAAACTACATAAGCATGCCACAAGCCAAAAAAAGCCAGCATCCAACCCAGAGATACAACAGGAAGGTACAAGCCAACCTGTCACTCAAGACCTTTCCCGCCTATTTCACTTTTCTACTTCCCTGCAGCTGACACGAGGGAAAAATGTAAACACGGGCAAAATGTGAAGTAAGAAGCACCTAAGTGTGACATAAGTAGCGTACCAAGAGGAGGAAAAAAAGGCAACCAAGCCTTTCCTCTCTAGTGTAGACTGAGAAATCTGTGAAGTAGGAGAGACGATTTAAATTGGATAATGGTCTCCCATTTTTACGTAGAAGATTTGGATTTTTAAGTTACTCAAAAGTTTTCTAAAAACCTTGGAGAATATCTGGCTTCATTAAGAAAAGGAAAAAAAAATCTTTGGCTGAAATCTAAATTTTAGAGGTGAAAAAGAATCGAGATATATTCTGCCTGTGCCCAGCCTGGTTCAACAAATTGGCTCCATAACTAAGATAGAAAGGCAACCAAGAGTGAAAGCCTAAAAGAAATAGAAAGAAAAGTAATTATCACATTTAATTCCAGCCTTACGTGAGCTACCCTCTGCTCTTACAATCACTTGTTAGAATTAATCACCGTGTCTCACCCCAAAGTAGGTTATTCTTTGAGAAAAGCTCTGAGCACACTGTCCTCTGAGTTCCTCCCGCTAAGCTTCTCTGACGTGAGCTGTGGGCCTGAGAATCCTGACGTGTTTCTCTGTACCCTGCTTTGGTTAGAGTACAGTGTACATTTTGATCAGTATGCAGCTGTGTGTTATAACGCATTTGGGAAACACTTGCTCTCATTAGTAGTTTCAAAAGATTCTTTTACAAGGTAAGATATTAATTTTCTCCACAAGTTACTTCATGTCAGCACCAGAGAAGGCAGATTAACTTTACTTTTGGTCGGTAAGATGATAAACTCCACTCGATTAAAGTCGATATCAATGCCATTATACTGCCCAAAGGAAGACTCACAGTTCATACAAACCTAATAAACCAATAGAAGTTGGAAAGAGCATAGTCTTGAACATACTGAATTCTTGACTCCAATATGATAAAAGTATTCATCGATTTTCCTGAAGAATATCTTCCCTTAGAATTTTGTGCCATAAGGAGATAATTTCTTAATGGCATATTATTGTTAAATTAGATATAGAGGTAAACAAGCATCCTATAGTTTATGCAAATGAACATGAAGTATATTTTAAATTGCCATTTCGTAGTTACAGAGGAGAGGAATAGCATCCCGTTCTGATTCACTGGAAGACAGCCTGCTGCTCGTCCATTCATTCTGTAGCTTGGAATCTATGAATCATCTGACCTGTCCAGTGGGGTTTATCTTTGATCCCATCTATGTCAGACTTTCCCATTTCGCGCTTTTGATATATTTCCTTCCCAAACTTTCTACATGCACTGCTTTCATATCTCAGTGGGTAGTAGCACTATCACTTTACAGTTTTGGCCCAAACTCAGCATAGTCATGGTACCTACCTCTCTTTTTCTTTTTCATATACCCCGCAAGGCTCTGTTTAGACGACTGCTGATTCACTTGCCAAAAAGATGTAGGAATCTGGCCACTTTCCTTGATGTAAACTAGCATATGAAGTAGTCATAAAACTGGTAAACTTGATTTCATCTCACCCCTTACTGTTTGCTTCCACGGGGATCGTTGCCTTCTCATATAAAAATTTTTTTTAATTATATTTCCCATTTAATGAATATTTCCTCTAACAATGCCATTGCAGGGACCTTTCTCAACACATCTAATTTAAGTCATATATTTTATAATATATACATATATTTGTTAAGCCAAACATTTATTTAGTCACTCCTTAAATATTTACTGAATATATTTAATTTAAATATATTTATATAACATATTCAAAAATGTATTTCAATATTTATATGACCTATAATTATATATTTATATATTTTACACTAATGTTTATGAATATACACATGAATATATGTGTATTATCTGTACAGAAATCTTTTGTGGAATATTTATTAATATATTTGTTCTTTCAAACCTCCATTCTACAGCAGAAAAAAATCACGACAGCTTATATCTATAGTATCTTAAATTTTACATCAATACTTTGACTGAAGACTGTAGAAAAGTAACACCTCAAACTAATTATGGGAAGAACAGCAGAAAGCTAGTTTTGAGCTGGGGATTTAGCTCAAGTGGTAGGGTACTTGCCTAGCAATCACAGGGCCCTGAGTTCAATTCCCAGCACCACCCCCCTCAAAGAAAAACTGGTTTCTGTCCTTTATCAATGTATCCACAAAGAAGCAGGATGTTGGAAGCAGGATGTTGCTTGCATCAGTCAAGAGAAAAATGACTAAACTAACTCTGTTTAAAAACATTTTCTTGGCATTTCTGGTCTCGGCATCTCCTGGGCTGGTCCTCAGGGCCCGAAGGGGCACCTTAGTTCCTGCTATCCGGCTGTGGTGGTGCCTCCAGAACCCCGAAATTCTTGTTAAAAGGTCACTGAAATTGGATGATCAGTTAGAAGAAAATTCATTTAGTCCTTCAAAAATCACAAGGAAGAGAAGTATTACAATTTACTCTCCAACAAATGAGAATTGTCAGATGAGCCCGTTTTCTTCTCCCATGAACTCCAAAAAAACAGCAGCATAGAAATGGACCATCAAATGGAAAGAGAAAAAACTCGGGTCATCTCAGTTTGGTAGAAAGAAAGGAATGTCCACCAAAAGACAATGATGAATTCACGATGGTGTTCTCTGAAGGTGAGAAATCGTCAGCAGAAATCACGGAGATAATGCAGAACCTAAGCAGCATACAGGCTTCAGAGGGCAACAAAGAGCTTGAGAATTTCATCGGGACCTCTTTCACGTCACATTTCTTAAAAAGAGAAGTGAAGAAACCAAAGAACTACTAACAAAAGTAACAGAACCAGAACTGTTTGAGAGGAAGAATTCAGGACTTCTTCACAAAGAGTCCTGGAAACTGGAATCGTTGATGACACTCTGACGTTTGATCCACCATGAGCTCAGCCTTCTGAATGTTTCACAGCACTCCACAGAACTAAGCTGGCCGCTTTCCCGTTGGAAAGACACATCTATACCTCACTGGGCAAAAGCATCGTGGACTGTGAATGAACTAGTAACACTTTGAGACCAACCGCAGGGCAGTCAGCCGTCTCTGCCGGCGGAGCTGGCCTCAGCTGACCGTGTCCTGCTCTCCGTTGTGGGTACCAGCGACTCTTACTTCTGGGGACCGGTAGTTACTGTGTGTCCCGTGCAGGGATCAGAGGTCTCTGCAGGAGCGCTGGAAGACAGCTGTTTTCATTGTCATTTTAGACTAGAAACAAAGACACACAAATAGTAAGTAACTTTCCCGGAGACACTGCGCCTTAAGGTACAAGGCGGGGATTCTGGACAGCTCTCAGTGTGTCTCTTCTGCTGCTGCTTCCTGCAGTGGAGGGAGCCGTCAGCCACCCAGCTCTGAGTCCCGCTCTGCACAGAACTGAAGCTGCTCCGGCAGTCTGCTCGCCCAGCCGCGTGCAGGGCAGCTCCCGGGGACGGAGCGCGGGTGGCTGCTCGTCCCCTGCTCTGCTGGCACAGGAGGGCATTTTCCAGGAGAAGACTGCTGCTCCTCCTGGAGCTGTGTGACCTGCTGCGAACCTGGCCGCACCCGACGCATCCCTCTTCACTTGGCCGGAGTTAGAGGGTCAGAGCATGAAGCTTCAGTGTTCGCTATTTCCCAGGGGAAGAAATCTCTCCTCTGTGTCTTCCGCGCTAGTAGTATGATTTTTCAAAATCGATATTTTCCTAGAACTAATTAGAATTAGCAGCCACACAGTTGACATTTACCAACAGTTTCGAGAAATGAGGAAGCGAATGTAAAGAAATTTTTCCAAAACTTTTAATACTTAAGATGTTCTCCACGGGATGCTTTTGTTCTCTCCTTTCTGTTTTCCTTTACACCTCAACTCTCCGTTTGTTTAAGGCCAGATCAGCCTTAAAGCTGTTGTCTGGTGTTCTAGTCAGTAAGACAGACTTGTCCATTGTCATATTTTCCAGGGGGCTGAGTTCTGTTCATTCACAGAGGAAATCATTCCACTAAATCACATTTTTAAGTTTCTAATAAGTATTGATCATTCGTCATGGTTTAAATGAAAACTGAATTTTAAAAATACGTAACATAAAGTACTTTCGTATATTTATTACGTAGTGATATGTATTACATGTTCTAATACATATTAGCCATCTTCCACTTCTGTTTCTTTAGCTCTTTGTCTACATTAGTTGTGCATATTTTCTGAGGTATTCAGAACTGCATTAGCTTTTCAGCAAATTTTGGAAAATTATTGCTGCCCCAAAATAGATCAAGGCTTGTTTTCTTCATAATTTGGGTTTGAGCTGTCTGACTTTACCCAGTGCTTCCCCCACTTCTTTCCCTGCTTCCTAATGTATGTATGTTTAGTTTGGCGTTTGCTGTTGTTACAGATGATGTAGACACAAATACGAGCACACGCAGACATGCACACACACAGACTCTCGCATTCCTGCGCTAAGCTAGCAGCCGTCACCCCTCTTCTTCGTCCATTCATTTTAAGAGAACTTTGCTTACTGGTTTTTGGATTTTTGCTTTTGTTTTTATTTTTTGACATCTGAAACCAGTTTGTTGTGTATGTTCCTTATTTTGAGATTTGCCCTCCAGCTTTTTATAGATATTTCTGCTTTTACTATGCTATTACCCAGAATTGTTAAAAATTTTAAATGTTTTGAGATTCTTCATAACACTAGAAATTATATAAAATAAAAAACTGCTATACAGTAAAAAAATAAAAATATTTCTTTAATATATATTATGTGCAGGCAATTACATAAAGTTTTATGTGTACATTTCTATATACAAAAAAATGAATGACGTGAGCTTTATACTTAAGTATCTAATAAATAGTAGAGTGTTGTTTAATTTAAAAAGAGTTATAAAATGCAAGACATACCAGGACTCAATTGCCACAGAAGGAGCATACCTATAGTGTTTTAGGCATTGAGAGGAAGAAGACCTAAATGTGGAGTTTTTTTTTTTTTTAACTTGTTTATTGTGCTGTTGAAATGGGGAGAAAATGAAGGAATATTTTAAATTGGAAGTTTTCCTTTCTCTCTTTGAGATGAAATATGTACATAAGTTTATTAAACGTTCACATAGCAATTAAAGGTATTTTGAAGGCATTATGTTTTTTAAATTTCAGAATCATTACACTTTGAAATGAAGGATGGTGACATTTTTATGACAAGAAGAATTGCAAGATCTTTCTTTTTTATTGAGCATACTAATGGGACTATTTTAGCAAAAACATCCCAGTGCGAGGCTAATTAACTAGATATCAAAAGGGCCACCCATGTGAAAAGCATTTTAAATACCCCAGGAATTAAGATAATTTGTGTTTGTGATTAAATGTAGAAATAATTAGTCCATCCCTAAATTATAGAAAGAAGATTATAGATTCATGTTACAAAAAGCAATGACCTCATGCAGCATTTACATTTAAATGTGAAAAATACAGAGAAAATGTATTTGTATTTTTACAAATACAATTTAAAATAAAAAGAGTGTAATTTCTTAGATACAAAGTTGCATTTAGCAATTTCTGGATATAAATTTTATTCATTTTCCCCTTAATAAAACTATTTATAAAAGAAAGAGGAACCTCCATTCCTAAGGTAGTAAACTTTTCTCCCAAGAATGGAACATTTCACACCAGACTTAAATAAAAATATTTAGAACTTTAATTTAGTTCTGTTTTTCTCCATTGCTATGGAATATAACCCACTATCCTAGTACTTATTCCTCTTCTTTTATTCTTGTCATTTTACCACCAACTACCTTCAAAAACCTGCCTGAACTTACTACCCATTTATTTCTTAAATTCTGCTTACGTTTTTCTACAGATAGATACATCTACAGGTTTTTATATATGGAAGGATAAAATATCTTACCATTGCACCTACATCACGTGTAGAAGTCCAATGATATGCTAATACTTTGTCTCTTGAAAGAAAAAAAAATAGGTCCTGCTGTGTAGTGTTTGCCCATTTTGCTCTTGTAACTATACCACAGTTTACTGATTCCAAGATACCAAACCAGCTATTAAATTCTGAATTTTTAACAATTAGTTTTCATAAGCTAGTCGGGGCTGACTTGGCACACGTGGGTGGTATCCAGCCATCCCTATCTGGGATATCTCTAGTGACCTACAATTATTTCATGTCTATTAATGGAAAGCTCAAGTTGCACAAAATATTTCTCTTGTATTAAACCAGCATCTTCTTACCTACAATTCATTCTTGAATTAACATTAGTCACAATTCAAAGTATATAGAAATCTTTTATCATATGCCATTGAAAAATTTTAAAACCTTGAAAAATCCAATTTTGCTTAGGTTAAACACAACCATCTTTTTTTTTTTTTCCAACTATTTTTCACATCCCACAGTTTCTATAGTGCTTAACAACTGATTATATTCCCGGGGGTATATGATAATTAACAGTACGTGGGGCCATAAATTAACAAATCACTCCAGATGTGGTCTGGGCAGAGCAAAGTGCCAGAGAATTATTATCTTACTTTTCTTGGCCACTATAATTTTGCTAATGTAGTTTGAAGATTCATTAGGTATTTTTGGCTGCCGCATCACACAATTGGCTTGTATGAAACTGTAAAGCCACCCTTATCCACCCAGGTATGTTTTTAAAATTTAAAATGCTGTTAAGCCTATTTTCCATCATCCTGTACTTGTCCAACTAATTTCTGAACTAGGCATAAGAATTTAATACTTCATGCATTTCATCTTATTAATTAGACACTTCGTTTGGAACAAAAATACACAAAGGAAGGTATAGTCCATCATGTTTACAGATATAAAAGTATACCTGCTTATTTTCTATGCCAAAAAATCTAAATGGTTAAGACAACTGGAATAAATGGAGAGACATTCTACAGGTAAAAGCATGTGAAAAAAACCCTGAGCTCTGGTTATTTTTATTTTTACATGAAATGTTCTTTTTCTTCTCAGACATGCATCACTTTGAAATGATAAACTATGGCCCGGAGAACACTTTATATTTTAACACCATCTACATAGACTCAATTCCAAATGTTCCTTTCTCTACAAAATGCATTTTTCAATCAGATCAAGAGATGAGAACTCCACCCCCGCAATCCACCTTTCTTGCCCCAAATCCTTCAGATTTTAACCGAAGACTTCAAAGTCATCGAGATCTAATTCAGATTCCCTCCTGATCTGTCACACATTTTCTCATGAATCAGCAACAGAGGAAACATCCTAAGCTTTTTATAGGTTTTGGCAGATTCCTCTTCATCTCTGATAAGAATTTCTTGGAAGATAGCACCTTCCCATTAGCTGTGGGGAGTGTTTACATAACCAACTCAACACTTCAAGGGAAAATCGCTAGTGCTCACTATATGTCTCTTTCTCCTGGCAACAGGACTGATTGTTTTGCACCTACTTTCACTTTTTATTTATTTTGCACATCTTAATGTAACTGTATATTTGTATCAGCCTACTTGCCATATACTTTTGATGTGCAATGATGACCTTATTTTCTTCACTCCTTAAAATCAAACTCTGTTTTAAACATTGTGTGTCTTTTAAAGAACTGAAGTTGCTTAGGTTTTTGTTATGTTTACATAAATGTCCTGGATAAGGTTATTGCAAAATATGTCAAAAAATCTCCCTGAAGACATTGATTTTTAAAAAAAATAAAGCGGATTTTTTCCTACTGTTATCAAACGAACTGGATCATAGAAGATAATTTCATCTTTCATTTTCATATTCTAACTCATAGTTTCACAACCCCAATCTGCATTTCCAATCTAACGGGATCCTTCTTGCCTCCTGGTTTTATAGCTTCTGCTTGTGATGCTTCTTTCTGTCCTTTAAAAAATTCTCTTGATATCAAACTCAGACTCCAAACAAACCTCTTCTGACATGTCAGTCTTATTCAGCATACCTGGCCTTAGTCAGTCTTTTCTGTATAATTCTCTCAAACATGAAAATGCTCAGTGTGAAGTATGAAACAAATCAAATTTATGAGTAGGTTCTTGACGTGTTACTGTTTGTTATGTGTATGCTTCCTGGCTTACATAATAACATCTCACCGGGCAGAGCTGCGCCACTCTGGTGTTATTCCTGTTCAGAGCCCTGCCAGGGACTTTGGCACACAACTGGAGTCCGCAGAAGCAGATGTGAAGCTTTGGCTACTCTCCATCTTCCTCAGCTCCACAGTCATCTTGCAGCTTCTCACACTCCAGGATCCTGAGCTGCTAAGTTTCCAGAAGCCGCTGTATTATTTCACAGCTGGTGTGATTGTTCCAATGACTGACATTTCTGCCCTTCCACAGAAAATGTCTTCTCCAAGCAGAAGTCTCAGCTTAAGTACTGCTTTCTTGACTATGTGTGCTCTAAGTTCCTTCCAGAATACTTATCACCCCTGTTGGCCTTTTGATCCTTTGACATTTTTTTTTTTTTTTTTTTTGTGGTGCCGGGGATCGAACTCAGGCCCTTGTGCTTGCAAGGCAAGCACTCTAATCACTGAGCTAAATCCCCAGCCCCTCCTTTGACATTTTTAACAGCTTCACTGAAGTTTAATTGATATACAAAAAAACCTGAAACTTCCCCATGTCTAATGTATATAATTATATGAGATTGGACATATACGTAACCCAACACGTCCATTACCTCACAGTGGACTGTATCTCTTGTTTATTTGATGTGGTAAGAATACTTAATCTGAGATCTACTCCTCAATACATTTTTAAGTCCACAATGACAAACTGTTAGCTATAGATACTATGATGAGTGTAGAATCTTTAGCACTCCTTCATCTTGAGTAACTGAAAGTTTATACCTGTTGAACAACAGCTCCCTCCTATTTGCCTCTAGAAGCTTCAGTGTCATAGATACCTCAGGTAAATGGAATCATGTAGTATCTGGTCCTGTATGACTATCTTATTTCACTTTCCATGATGTCTTCTAAGTTCATTTATATAGATACAAATGGTAGAGTTTCCTTCCGTTAAGGCCAAATAATATTCCACTGTTTGGACGCACTGTATTTTTTTGAACAGTTCATGTCAATGGACATCCTGGATTTTTTCGAAAACTTGGCTATTTAGAATAAAGCTACGATAAATATGGGAGTGCAGATATGTCTTTGGGATTCTGCTTTCGTGTACTTATTGGACATTAGTATGTCTTGAAAAATATCTAAGTCCTTTGTCCCTTTTAAAACAGGGTTGTCTGTTTTCCAGCTATTAGTTGTAGGAATTTTTAATGTATTTTTGGTATAAATCTGTTATGAGATAAATGGCTTGCAATTTTTTTTTTTTTTGCCATTCTGTAAGGTATTGCTTCACTCTACTGATTGTGTTGTTTGCTATGCAGAAGCTTATTAGTTTGAAATGATACTTTTTGTTTTGTTGCTCATGTTTTTGGCATCTTATTCCAAAAAAAAAACAACAACAAAAAAACCAAAAACAAAAACAAAAAACCCAAAAAACAAAAACATTCACTTCGAAGATCAATGTCAAGAGCTTCTGATGTTTTTCCCGGAAGTTTCAGGCCTTACATTTAGGGTTTGTATCAGTCAGTGCTCACTGGAAAAACAGATTTAATATATAAATATACATGGACTTACAAAGAAGGCTTCCAATGGCTGCCTCCACAGTCAGGTGCGGAAGAACGTAAAAGGGCTGTCTGGGCGCTGGGGATCTTCGAGACCCACACAGAAGACAAAGGCCTCGCGCTTTCTGTAGAGTCCCCCAGTGTGAGCCCGGGTCAGGAAGTCGAAGGGTCTGCGCTGGAAGTCAAGAGACCGGTGTTCAAGAAACAGAAGCCGGACTTCTTCATTTTTTTTCTTCCATTCGGGATACAAGCCTATTAGTCGTGCGGCTCACACCCCGGGCGGGTCTTCCAATTTCAGTCAATCCGTTCTGCGGAGCCCAGAGCTGTGCTAAACCCATCAACTGGACGTTTCTTACTCCAGTTGACATAGCAGTTAACTATCACAGATTTTTAACCCGCTTTCAGTTGAGATTTATGTATGGCTTAAGAATCTAATTTGATTCTTTGCATGCACATATTGAATTTTATTAATACCCTTTATAGAAGAAACAGTCTTTATGTCGTTGTATATTCTTGGGACCCTCGTTAAAAATCAGTTGACTATATGAAAAGGCTTTATTTCTGAGATCTCTATACTCTTGCATTGGACTATATGTTTATCTCTGTAGTTTTGACAAGGCTTTTGATGTTCTAGGTGGAATGGATCTTCTTTTTCTTCCCATAATAATTATTTACTATATCTTATATGATCACATCTTTATTTTTCTCTGATACATACTTGAAAAGCGATTTTAAAAAAAACTCAAGCTGATTTTTCTCAAAAAATTAGAAAAATAAGGGAAGAAACTCTTCATACTATTTTTCTAGATTTACACTTTTCATAATAACATAAATTATACATAAACATTTATGGAGAAAAGTGGAACTTCAGTTGACATTAGGCCATAACAATGCTTTTCTTATTCTGTTTTTTTCATCATGGAATTTTTGCTTTGAAGTCTGTCATGCTCAAAGATATTTTCTAATCTAACTTTCTCAAATTGTGGCAGCATGATCACGTAAGGTTCAGACTGTGTTTTCACTCTGATGAAGCAGGAAGTTGACGTGGTCATTTGCTTTATATCGAATGAATCCACATTTCACCTTTGTGGTCATGGTCTTCACAAAGTTATCATCAGGAGTATTTCTTTGAAATTCATAGAACATATACTTTTTAGTTTTGACTTCATTTAAGATAAAAGTTGAAAAAAATCACTTGAGGTGACTGTAAATCCATAGTCTACATTCTACACTTCTGATTAAGTTGAATTCAGTGCCGTGTGGAAGGTAGCATGGAAATCACCTGCTATCTTGCTGTGAATACTTACTGTTCTCCTCATTCATGCAGGGCATTCTAGAATGTACTACCACTTGATATTTATCAGGCTGATGGATGCTCTTGGGTTCAAATTAATTTGAATGAACATTTTAAAGAAAGGAATGAATCTCATTACATAATTATTTCAAAAATGATATCGATCTTCCATAAATGAGGGATGGGCATATTAAGATTATTAGATTCTCCCTTTCAGTCTACTTGTAAGTTGGTATTTCATTCTTTCCTACTTGGTTTGCGGCTCTCTTAGTTAAAATGCTTGCCTTATTCATTTATTTTAGCATTGATAGAAACTAATGTATTGCCTTATTCATCAGAGTAGGAGCATAAAAATGTGTTGAATCAAACTACATTTGATTACATTTAATGACAGGATAGTTAATTTGAAGGGGAAGGGAGAATTATTTATTTTTGTTGCTATTTTGTAAATTACACAATGCAATATTCATTAAAACGAGCAAGAGGTGTAAATGTAGTAATATATACTCCAATCAACATTAATCTTCACAAAAATTCCTCACTAAAATTTCATCCTTCTGGTAAAAAATGGCAAGCCTCAATTGCTTTCAAGAAATATTCATGTACGAATCAAGTGATCAGAAGTATTCAGCACCTGCTGCCTTTAGGCAAACTCTGATTAAAGTTTTCTATGTTTAGAACTATATATCTGTACAGTAGAGGTGTAAAATCACTTTCTTTGGCAAGATCACCATACTTTATCTTCTTGATGTACAGATATCTATGTGAACTAAGTCAGTTAATCACCGTTCATTTGCTATGTGACAAAGGCCTTATAGCTTCCTATCAGAGGGCTCATTGAATATATTCTTTTTCCTGGATGTTACTTCTGACCTAGAAAATCCTATTATAATTTTCAAAATAGCAAAATCATAGCTCTTATATGATGAACATGCGCCAAATAGTTTATTTTGCTCATTAGTAAGAACACTAGCAAGACGCTATTACAAAAAAAAAATGTCCATCAGGACATCAGAAATGCTGGCAATAATTTGTTAATAGATGCGAAACTGCTTAATAATCCATACAGCAATAATATTTAGTTCTATCTTTTCTTCAGGGCAAAATTAATTTTATATTCCTTTCTGGGCCATTGTGATTTCCACCACTCTTCGTTTTCTTATATTATCTTCTACATTTAGAGAGATGTAAAATGGCTAATCTATGGAAGTCAGTGAAAGGTTCCTTCATAGAATCATGTAAAAGCACAGGGTTTAAGAAGAAGGCATCCAGTACTCTTTTTGATAATTTCGAAATTTCCAAGGGTTGAGCACTTGTTTCTTTTCATCTAATTTGAGAATGTGATCCTGACATTTAATCCTTTCCAAGATTAACCGGAACTATTGTCTTTTATAAAAAGCAAAGGTTTTTCAACAATGAGATTAAGTTTACAGGTGTAATCTTTTGATGTCCAACATACTTATTCAAGCTATCGCTAGATGTAAGAATCATCTAATGTAGGAGAAGACTCAGGAATCTTTCATTCTGTGTCTTTTCTGAGCTCAGTATGATCCAAAACTTTACTTTTCCTTCTCTTTCTCTATCTATTAAGGATTCATGTTCTGGCTGAATTTTCTTGCCTAGTCCTGAATTAAATTCAAAATTATTTCCAGGTTATGAAACCAGAAACTAATTATATTTCCTCTTTATCTTTCACATCCAGAAATTTGTTTGACTTGTAATTGCCAGCGTAAATTTGTTTGCTGTCAGATGGCAGCAAGAGTGGGGGTAGAAGGGGAGTTCAAAAATGTTTTCTTTGATGGCATATTCCAACTGATCCCACATTCTGGAATGAAACTCAGGATCAGCTGCACTTAGCTGGTGGTAATATGGACAGAGAGCTTTAGATCCACACGTTAGCCAAATGCAGAAAATGATAGCACTTTCTAAAACGCTCCAGAAAACACATCTTTCCACTTCAACTCCGAGAGAATGTTTTCACAAAGATGAGTTTCAAAAGAACCAGAATGTAAGGATGTAACTATAGAAGTGATGAATGTATTATTTTATAGACTGAACGTATCCTATATATGGTGACCCGAATAATGACTTGCCAGGTTATTTGTTAACTGAAGTTACTTTCAAATATAGTCAAATCGTACTCTGTTTACATGTTTTCATAGTTTGTTATTACACCAGTTGCTGTCAAAACTGGACTAAAGGCAGGTAAGACTGAAGGCAAATAGCCTAATTAGGTAGTTACTTTAATAGTCTAAGTAAGATACGATGATAGCTTGGAACTGTAGCAGTTGCTGTAGAAAAGGAAAGAAGAGAGAGTTAAAAAGCATAATTAGAGGAATTTTATGAATTAAGTGTGAGGGTGAAAGCAGGGTCTAAAGTTGAATTGAAGGTGTCAGGACTCAGCATTTTTATAGACAGCAATTTCAGTAATTGAGGTTTTGTATCTGAATAGTGGGAATGAGAAGTAGGAGGTGATATAAAATTTGGCATTGATAATGTTGAGTTTGAGACACTATATGCGCCATTCTAGGAGGAAGGTTTGGCATCTTGGAAATACACATGTCGTGCTATCGAGTCTGTGTGCTTTGGATACAACCATGAGTTGTACTGCTGCAACAGAGGGTGTAGTCACAGGAAGAAAAAATAAAACACGATCATTTAGGAATAGAAACCTGATGACAGAGCCAGAAAGGGGATCACAAAGGATGAATTGAGGGGCCACTGAAAATCCTTGGAGGGTCAGATTGATATCAACTGAGGCATTGCCAAGAGGGTTTTAGGATTATGAATATATGTATTCTATAGAACCTCCTTAAACTGCTTTCAATTGATATGAGAGCAAGAAGCAAACATTTTTTAGATTACTGTAAAGAATGGCATGTTCTGAAGTTTTGAAGTTCAAATAAAGAGAATATTACATGCAAATATAGACTAAGAGTTTGGAACTCAAGAAAAAAATGCAGTCTTACTCCTCATCGCATACAGGTAAAAGAACTCTTTCACCCTTGGGGGAAAATTAAGAATTTTCTTCCAATGAGGCAAGTAAAAATTAGTACCGGAGAAATTGTTGAGAAGAGATGGCTTCTTGTTTTAGATATTTTTTAAACATTAAATTAGCAATTCAGGAGACATGTTCGAAAGGCGTGGGAAAAATAGTGAGAAAAATGCAGTTCCATGTAAGAGGAGAGGTTTCTATAGTGAAATCCTGTATGATCTGCAAGGTGTAAGGGCCAGCCATGTAAGCTGTACTGCAATAATCTAATCGTAAAATTTGAACCTCTCACATCAACACAGGCACACAAAGCCTCTACGCGTTGGTGTCCCGACCAGTGACTTCTAAACCTTTTGGAAGCAGCAAGGGAATTTTCACTTGTAGTCCTAAAATATAGTGTTTGCTGTGTTGCCCTTTTCTGCACTCAACACCCTGATGTGACTTTTTTTTTTTTTTTAACCCCAGATCCTGTAGTTTGTATAAGCCCTGGCTTTTGTAATATCCTACCTGGTGACATATCCAGAAATTAATACTTTATGTAGTACGCTTTATCCTTAATGTAGCAATGGACTAACTGGACACAGTGAATATACAGTGCAGAAGAATAATGTACTGGTTCATTTGCTGTTATACTATTGAATTAAATTGAACTGTCTCTCAAATAAGCCAAATACTTTTCTTTCTCACCATGCAAGTAGCTTAAAATACTGCCCTCCCGTGTGTGTTTGAACAGAATGTCAATAGTATTTGCCATCAAAAATCCATTATACTGATTCTCCTTCCCAAATTCAGAAATTCTGTTAAGTGGACTCAACCACATTAATTACAAATGAGAAATAGGATACAAGCATAGTCTGTAACATGAAATTAGAGACCCTATTTTCAAGTTTACATCTGTTATGTGTCATGATTTGTTTCACTTCTAACCTTTTAACAAATAAATGCATCATCTTTTCATGTTTCTATATTATCTACAAGAATCACATGAAAAGTGTTGCAAGTAGCTTAACTGGGGTCTTACATTCTGTTCTTGAGCCCGATAATTGGCACTTCCTACATTGGCACCTCCTAAAATTTGCACGGTGCAGTGAAAATACTTTTGCTAAATCCAGCTTTTGAAATCTCTTGTTTCCGACTTTTGACAGTCTTCCTCTCTACCTCTCACAACACTAAGTCATGTAACAGATTGTTTCCTTGAGATAAATATTTTTACTAGAGAATTTTTTATATGAGTTTTTTCAAGTGTGATTAGAAAGACTGGTATATTTTGGAAAATAATAGAAATTTTTATCTGACTTATAAATTGCCTACAACAATAAATATCCACCTATCCCTCAAGACTCAATAGAGTCACTTTTTCTGCAGAGTTTTTATAATGTCCCATTTATATTTAGATCACTTTTGGATGAATACTGTATGTGCCTGGCATTGGGCAGATACTGGAAATGTAAAAATAAATGACAATACTTAGCTTTAATGAATTTACAGTTTAATAACAAAAATAAATATTAAAATAGGTAATACTAAATGGCAACAAGTATAAAATAACATAAAAATATGGAGGAAGCATGTGCCAGCTGGAATCTAAGTCTAAAGAAATTCATAGTGTTCTACAGTTAATATTATTTGTACGAGTTTTTGCATAATGTTTTGTGTAGATTTCCACTATAAAGAACACTGTATTTTGAGACAAGCACTTCAGTGAAACATTTCATCAGAGCAGTCCTGGCCTACTGACATGAAAATGGTTCCCCACACCCGAATCCATCAACTCATTCTTTTATACACTCTGTGTGTGTGTGTGTGTGTGTGTGTGTGTGTGTGTGTGTGTACTTGGGCTTGGTATAGAGCACTCAGAACATTCCTGAGCATAACTTAGCAAGATGATTAACAATCCAGTTCAGGTTCTGTTTCACATGAACCTGGAGTTCGTTTCTCCACTTAATACTGTTCAATTCAAAGGAAAAGCAAATACATTCCTCACTTTGTGGATGAGAAAGCAGGCTTAGACGTGTTGACACCTGTCTATGGCTCTTTTCCAAGGCCTTATTTTCAAAACACAGATCTCCATCCTTTTGTGGAGCTGAAAAATCAAAAACAAATAAAAAGCTCTATGAAACGTCTTTTGTGGCGGAGGAAGCTGTATATGAAGTGCTTTTATCCACCTTGCACTGCCCATGTTACTCACCCTATCAAGGGCATTCACTCGTGACTGAATTTGCCTACAAGTGATTAAGGCCATAAATTACACAATGAAAATGAGTGTGGAGCTAAAATAATTGTTCTAAAACTAATTCTACCCTGTTGCGTCTTGCTAAGAATGCTTTGCCATCCATGCAATCCCATCACGTTTATTGCAATTTTCAAGCCTGGCCCATTGAGGTGTTTTTTTCACTGAAACTTACTCCTTTATTACTTTTAAGGATCATGCAGACTACATAATGACAACTTTTAAATAACTCCCATTTGCAACCCTGCTTGTTTCCAAGGCAGTCAAAACGCTACCCAATTTTATTAGTGCATTTTAAAAGCTATACGAAAGAATTAAATATACATATTTTTATGCTAGAGGCTGTATTACAGTATTCTTTTCAGTTTCTATGGAAAGACCTTTCATCCATGAAACTACAAAATTAAGAGATCTTCCGCAGCAAAGTAAGTTTCTTTCATGTTTTAAGTACTAGACTGATTTACAACTCTCAACTGAGATGAAGGTGCTCAAATTATCCCCCCCCCACCACCCATCTTTCTTTTCAAGTTTAAAATGAACTGTTTGAATTTGCCTTTGGTGTTTTATAGTGTCAATGAACTTTAAAAAGCTTTGAACAAATGGGATTGCCTAGGCAGCCACCAGAGACTAGATCATCATTTTCTTTGGGTTTCTATCCAGTTGAAACTGTCTCACTGATTGAGGCCAAGCCACAGGAGGTGTGTAGGGTGCCTTGATACTTGAGAGTATCGCTGACACTGTTCCAGTGAGACTTGCCCAACTAGGATTCGCCTGAAGATATCTTCTCTTCTTTCCTCTGTGAAGAAGGATTATACTACCCAGGTGGTTGGTGCTTTCTTCAAGTCACACCTCCCACCTCTAAAATAAACATTAAACATCTTATCAAGGCTCGAGTCATGTGCATGGAATTTTCTGAGGAGTTCCTCTAAGCCCCATCTTTCATACTGGCATACCTGCTCACCACAACACCTGTCCCCTTTAAATTAGAAACTGTCTCCTTCTCTCTTTTCTCAGCTTCAACAGTAGATTCGAAGCCAACCACTGCTACTTCATTTCCTCTGCAGCTAAACTACTTGTCATGACCCAAAGTCAACACTGCTCAGAAAGATTTGCAAAGCTTGAGACTGAGTTCACCCAACAGGGACAGAGCACAACTAATAGAAAGATAATAGTTCTTTTCAATCCCGAGATATCATTACCGGTCACAAACAAAGCAGGCCTCGACCTGTATCTCCCCGGTATGACCAACTGAAATAAACACACACCGCTTCATAAACGTGTTGCTGACTCTTGAGAAACATTTTGTATTCCAGGGAAAATGTTATTTAGAAAGAACTAAAGAGTAGTCTGTTGAAAGTCTTAGCTATTAATATTCATGCTATGTTAAAGTTTCTTTTCATAACAAAGACTAGAGTGAGGTTTTTCAAACAATTAGATTTAAAACAACTTTTAAAGGTAAAGGAGAATTTACTTGTTGAAGACACTCAAATTGTTGCTACTCTGATTTTCTCTGCATATAATTAAATGCAACTTCTATTGCCGACTTACTGTATTTTTCCATTTTTTGCTTTTGTTAGTTTCTTTGCAAGTAGCTTTACAGTCTATTTCTCCTGTAGATGCTAATCTTTACACATTAATAATGAATTAGTCACACTTGTGTCTTAGATCTTTAAATAAATTATATTTTATTTAAAAAAAAATCTATACTTCACAGTTTAAGACATCATTTATATGTCATATATTTATACATCAGCTAAATCATGGAAGCTTAAGAATATTCTGGTAAGTTTTTTAATATAAGTAATCTGTTTTTGAGGCTTATTTTGATTGGTAAGTCATATTTTTACAAATAAAATATTTATTCATAAATTCAAACATATGCCAAATACACATAGTACGAAACCTACATTGTTATGACTGAATTCCTAAATTATAGTTCTTAACAAATAAGATTTAATTTTTTTTTCAGTTAAGAAAACCTCCCTAAATAGATACACTAGCATACTCTCTAGACCTAAAAGGAGTTTGCTTTTAATACTAATTTTGACAGTCATGATAAAAGTGATCCACACAAGTAAAACATCAACAGGACCCCAACTACTTTTCATTTAAATTTTTTGTATTTATTTTATCTTCTCATTTTTAACACACTGAGTATAGGATTCATTTTAATTCACGCTGACAGTATTAGTGTATTGTGAGTTTATGCAGGTATTTTATAGGGATTTTCATTCTAGGACAGTCAATTAGCAAACCGAACTGGATTCACCTGTTATTATTAGTAAGCAAACAGGACATGTTTGCTTTGAAGTTGATTTTTTCTTTCCTATACTACAGAACATATTTGTGCTTGTAAAAATATCACTCATTCTTGAAAACATTTATTCAGCTGAACAGCAGTTGTTCTTATGTTACAACAGGCAATTTATGTTTCACTAAGTAAGGATATTCCCAGAGTGAAAGCTAACAAGGATAAATAATTTAAATGGAATGAAATATAAAAGAGAGAAAGAGAGGAGAGAGTACAGTCCAATTTAGTTGGAAATATATATAAGTAGAATTAAGGAGAATGTAAGAATTTTGAATACGAATGTGTAATTTCATTCACTTTGGTCTTCTTTGTATGCAATGTGGCATTATGACTTCTGTCCAAACAAATATGCCCATCTTTCTATAAAATACATATGAGAAACTGTATATGTATTTGTGGGTTTCTACACACAAGGTAAATGGAGCTCTACAAAGTTTAATTAATCTAAGCCACAGAAAACCTAGGGTTCTGTTTGTCGGCAAAGACTATAGGCCCAGCTCAAATCTTATTTGGTAATGCTTACATAAATGAGGAGTCTATAAAGAATTTTAGTAAATCCGCAGATTTTTAGTAGCTGTAATTTCACCCATAAGTGCTCATTTCTAATGTCCATTATACTAACCAGCTAAAGTAGTAATATCATTTAATATAATGATTATCGAAGCATTTGGTTTGTGGAGACTAACACATATTTCATTCATTATTTACATTTCAGTTTTGTAACACTCATCCAACTAACAGAATATATTTATAGAAAGCAGTGGGGTGTAACTAACAAATTTTTATGTTTCATATTTTATAATGCAGTTAACTTAGATTCTTATATTGAAATTGAGAAATGTAAATGTCTGAATTCATTGAAGAATGCGTTGTCTGAAATGTGGCATTGTGCGAGAAAAGAAATCCTAGGAAACTATTGTAATAAGGAAAATGATTCTTCACAATTTTAAAAAGGAAGGGTTTTTATATTATTTAATATCTTTGAAAGAAATAATAGTTCATGAAGTAAGGCAATTAGCTAAAGTGATGGAAATTCATTCCACCATGATGGAAAGAATTACATTTAGCAGTTCTCAGAATAGTTAGGAAAGTAACCCTATTTGATGCCAACTCAATATATTGGACAATATTTTAAGGAAATTTAAAAATGAGTTGATTATTTTGGTTTAAATGACCAGAGAAAAATGACAAAAATTTTTTTCATTATGAATCTAAAGTCACATATAGAAAAGAACTGCTCATAAAATAGAAATACACAGATAAATGTGTATTGCAATAATTGAAGGGAGGAAATTCATATTAGATGCCTGGTACTTTGCATATTTTACATAATTCTGAAAATAATGTCAAAGCATGCAATAATTATTTATCATAACATTAGATAAATTCTTTTAACATCAGTTATTATCAGAAAATTCTTCCTCGGTATTTTGGCACATTACTAAAGTTGAGTCCTTATTTTTATGTTTTTTCTTATTTTCTATTTTTAGAGAGGTGGCAGGAAATCAGTTAGATACTTTAATATGGTATTGTAGCATATTCTATATTTGGGGATTTTTCTTCTTCTAAACTGGACTGCGTTTTCCAATATTGTTCTATTCTGAAAACATGGACATCAAGTATTAGATTAAAACAGTCAAACTGACTTTATTACTCCATTAAATAAAAAAGTGAGAAATATCTAGGTTTCACCTGTTCTGTTAATTGTCTTCTGCTCAAAGAAATCCTCCTAATTCTCATTGTTTGAACAAGTTCTTAACCTAAAGTTGATCATCTTTTGCCTTGAGGCACAAGTCAGAGACTTTTTCACATGTCGTAAAAAATGGCAGTATAAGAAATACAACTGACCATTTGACCAAAGGAACTCAGAAACCCGACCTTGTAGTAAACTCCACAGTGTCAGAAATGATGGTCACAGATCAAATCTAGGTTCATTTCTGTCTGCTTAACCGAGATACAAGCATACCCCCCCAAAGATATCTATAGAAACATACATATCCTAAGCAAAAGAATTTTAAGCAATGAATTTGTCGACTTTAGGGAATTTCTTCCAAGGGTAGAATGACGATGATATGCCTCGAGAAGAACAAGGCTCAAAACCAGTTGCCAAGTCCATGGCCAAGGGAAGAAAAATACAGTAATTAAAAAAAGGAGAAGGGCTGAGAGTTAGTTCTTATTCCTATTTAAAGAATTTTCCTAAAAGACTCATCTATCATAGAGTTAGGTAATCCAAGCAATAAATTAGTTTGATTTTAGTACGTTCACGCTAAGAAATCTGGATTATCTTCAGGACTATTGCTACTTGTCAACTAAGCATATTAAAAGTTGCAGTGAATTTAAAAACAATTCACTGTATATCTTACCTTTGGAAACTACAACTCTAAGTTTCTGAATAAGAGTATAATTTTTCAAACAGAATTTACTAAGGGCTGTGAATGGAAATCGTATCCACAAACCTTCTGTCTTTTGAAAGTTTTATAGAAAAAGAAAACCAGCATCATTGAAACTCTCCAAATTAAAAAAAAAAAAAATGACAAAACTGACCAAGAATAAAATACAGGCAGAGTCTCACTGCAGGGAAGGTTATGAGGAGATAGATAATGGTGAGACTTTCAGCTGGACAATAAAGAAATGGAAGAAACTAGACACAACGAATGGAAAGTTAACACTAAGACTCAAAGAAGATTCTAATTACTGAATCGGGATGATCTTTACACAGACTATGCGGGAATGAAGAAAGTACAAAGGAGGAATGATACCTAAAAAATGTAAACATGTAATGCAAACATTACTATAATAAATACAGATTTTTATGTTGTAAACTCACAACAGCAGGACTGATAAAAAAAAGCTGATTTAATTTAATAGCTAAATTACCTGACTGCCCAATATTGTTGGCTGCAATTACTTATTAACTGATACGTTAGAAAAAAATAGGGACCATATTGCAATAAGGACATTGAGATTAAATAGATGATTCTTTCTGTGTAGGAACTAACCAGTAGATAGGAAACCTTATGTTTAGTATCTAACAAACATAACTCATTTAATAGATTGTAAAAAGTACTTAAATTTAAATTTCAGAGAAAAAAAGTATATTATTAGAGCAATCATTTTAAAATTACATTAACTGATATAATAACATTATGACTGGGTCTATATTCTTGAAAATCATGAGTCATAATTTACTTGGAAAAATCATAGATCATTTATTTGGTAGTGTATAGTCACTGGGACGAAGTGTCTGACATCCACAAGTTAAAGGAGGTTTATTTGGCCCACGGTTTCCAGTAGTTTCAGTCCAAAGTCAGATGGCTCCAAGGCAGGACAGACATGGGAAATTGGATTCTCAGAGAACAACCGATCATCTCATGGCAGCCAGAAGGTAAAGCAGGGTAATGGGGCCAGAGAGGAATGGATAAGGGACCATATATAGTAAGTATCCAAGACCACACCTCCATGACCTACCTAGACACACCCGGGAGAGTGCATTACTAAATTACTGGGAATTTTTTAACCCAGTGAGGATGACAAATTAAAATTAATGGTCACAATCCACCCCGTCAATTTCACACCCAAACACACCCACTTCAACCACATTCAATCTCCAAATAAAGAAAATACCAAGCTTATAATTCTTCCTAAAATAATACAACTATCCTGCTTATAATCAGAAATCGAGTACTTCCTTTCCCAAAGTCTCAACATTCACAGAGTTTTCACAAATTCAAGCTTATTATTGGCATTTGTCTTTAACTTGTGCTACTCTCTGCTGTGGTTTGAGTATTTGATCCCTTTAAAACTCATGTTGAAACTCATGGTCATTGTAATAGTATTAAGAGGAAAGATATTTAAGATATGATTAGTCCATGAAGGCTCTAGCCACATGGGTGGGTTTAATGCCCAAAGAAGTGGGCTCTCTCTCATCTTCCCACTCTCTCTCATATGATCACACCACAAAAAAAAAAAAAAGCCTTTGATAGATGCCACCATCTTGATTTTAAACATCTTATCCTTCAGAGTCATGACTGTTATATCTTATATCTAGATGCCACCCCCACTCTCCCTGGCTAAATATAGTGCATTCATAGGTGGGGTTATTTGGAGGTGGCTGGATCTAGCCTGTGTGAATATGGATTAAGGGTGTGTGACGATTGGATTAGTATACTGATCTGTTTCGCGTTGTTCTGGATGTGGATAATGGAAGCCCCATCCTGAGTGTGGGTGGTGCCAACCAATAGGCTTGTAGTCTGGATGGAATGTAAAGAGAAAGATGGAAGGCAGGCTAGCTGCCTTCTTGCTTGCCCTGCTATGGACTGTTTCTCTTTTGCCATTCCCCTCTGCCATGCCACACTGCTTTAGAGCCAGCTGACAATGGACTGAAACCTCTACATACGGTGAGCTAAAGTAGGCCTTTCCTCTCTTAACTTTGGACATCAGGTATTTTGTCTCAGCAATGAGAAAAGTAACTAAGACACATGACCCAATAATTTTCTGTGAACAAAGATGCTCTCTCAGTGAGCTCAGCCTGCTATAACAAAACAATGTGGTCTGGTTAATTTATGAGCAATAAGATTTATTGCTCACAGTTCTGGAGGATGGGAACTCCAGGTTCAAGGCTTCTGAAGATTTGGTGTCTGGTTAAAGTTGGTTCCTAATGCATTGTACCTTCATGCAGCATCCTGATGTGTCTAAGGGAGAAGCACAGCTCCTTCATGGAGCAACAATACCACTTCTGATACACTTCCCAGAGTCCCCACCTCCCCATACCACTACCACTGGGTTTTTATTCTTCAACATATGATTTTAGGGGGTGGGTAGAGCACAAACATTTTGATCATAGTAATTAGCTCTAGGTGAAAATGTGCTTTAAAACTAGTAGTAAGTAGGCATAACATTTTTTTAAATGAAGACATATTACAGTTTAGACTCTATTGGATTCCTAAAACATCTTAAAATGTCTAAAATTTCTTTAACAAGTTTTAGACTTACTATTTCACTAGGTGTCAAATATCTGTGTCATAAAAAGAAGGTCTAAAATTATTGACATATAATGAATGAGTTCAGAACTCACAAATATAAAAGAGTGGGAGAGGAGCAGGAGAAGAGGAGGAAGAAGGAAGAGGAGGAAGATGAGCAAGAGGCAGATGGCTAAGCCAAAATTTGACAGGTGGATTTGGTTTCTTGTTGCAACTCTTTTCTCTTACCCCAGAATCTTGTTAATCATGTCATCCCTTATCTATCAGCCCCCCCTCCTATTTTTTCATAAGGAATATTATGGCTGTTTTGTTACTTATTATTCCACAACAGTGAGTCCATCATAACACTATTAGTTACCAGATTTCTTATAATCTAATTTGATTCAGGTTTTGTAAAAACAAAACAAAACAAAAACAGACAAAAGAAACCACACAAAGAAATCCCTATTGTTTAGATTACCCTTTAGATTAATGTTTACCACATTGAAACTTTCAGTTAGATTTGTGGAATTGGAAAAATTATGTGGTCTCAGAAAGAGCACAATGCTGCTAGGGATTTAGCTCAGTAGTTAGAGTGCCCCTGAGTTCAATCCCTGGCACAAAAAAAAAAAAAAAAAAAAAAAAGGAGCACAGTATAGTTTAGTTTGAGCAGTTCTAACATTTTCTGAAGCTTATTTCAAGTCTTTTTCTGTAGATTCTAGCTCAGGCTAGTTTCTTATATGCTGTTGTCTTTTGTAAACATCATAGAGTCATCTTGCTTTCTCCTCTTTCTCATCCTTGTTTATTCTTGAACCTCAAATTACCTCCCTGTGCAGGGCTCTGGAATTAAGGTACTGTCTTTCATTCCCATACACCTGATCATCTTTTTTGAAACCGTTAAATAAAATTTGGCCTGAGGCAACCTCTATATTCAGAGTCCCTGCATAACAAGCTACAACCTAACTTCATATGGAAATGAACAGAAAACCTCACTAAGGAACATAGTTTTGTAACATGCAGATGACTCACAGTCAG
This sequence comes from Hystrix cristata, assembly GCA_004026905.1. Classification (NCBI taxonomy): domain Eukaryota; kingdom Metazoa; phylum Chordata; class Mammalia; order Rodentia; family Hystricidae; genus Hystrix; species Hystrix cristata. The sequence goes on from PVJO010007689.1 coordinate 28,250, forward strand.
TCATTAGTCAAGCGAGAGCCAATCACAGGCTGCCAACTAATCAGAATGTGTCCAAACATGGGCCTACAACCAAAGGAGCTATTTCTTTTCATTTTTTTTTTTTTGAGGGTAGGTAATAGTTTTGTTTGCAGCAAAGATAGTACTCTGCATACCGTTTTCTTCATCCAGCTCTTTAAATATGGAAATAAAACTTAAATATTTTTCAACAGCATACATACAGTCGAGCAAGTGATTCCTTTTTCTAACCCTAAGCACTCCATATCTATGTCCTCTTCCAAAGCTCTGTGAATCTCCACTGATTCTGGGTGTTAACTGATTCATAAATTGATTTTTGCTCTAATAAACTCTGCTAATTTAATTTATCTATCTTTGATAGAACCTGTTTTTAGAGAGAAGACAGATATAAAATTTTCTTTTGTTTTAAAAATTGCATGACAAAAACTGAAGGAACATGGATATTAAATTACATAAATTGACATTAGTATATCACAATGATTGCAAAGTATATCAATACTTGGTATTTATAGTTCTCCACATTTCCATGAGATTTCAAATTGAAAAGTCCATGTCGGAATTGCACTTTTGTTTGAAAGGGGGGTTTACTAACTACATTTGCTCTTCTGTATCTTGTGTCAGCAGCTATTACCCGCTTACTACTTTTTATCACTAACCACTTGTTACCACCAGTCATTTTTGCCACCAGTCACCACAATCTTTTGTCACTGGACAGATGCTTCTATCCATATCAATCCATCTTAACAAACTAAAGATAAAAATCCCTGTATACAAATTAAAAATCTTGCTCCAAGAGAATTGATGTCTTAAAGAAATGAAGATTCTGAAACAAACATTTCCAACAATCTATTTGCCAGAAAGGAATGTATTTTTCCCAGCTCTTAGTCTTTATATGTTAAGGACATGTGAATTCTCTAAGAAAGAAAACTTGGCTGTGGGACAGCATATTCTAAAACTCCAACCTTGTAGTTCTTGGTAGAGCTGAGATGAGAACGTCATTTTGTTTCTTGAAATTAAATCAATATCGCACATTTAGGAAAAGTATACATCATTATTTTCTTAGAGAAGGTGAAAAAAATGAAAATAGCAATGCCATAATGAATGAAAATGTGACAGAAAATATAATGCAAGAAGTTTACTTTTTACTTATATGTTTAGAAATATGTCATCAATTTTTATCTTTTCCTTTCATAAATATATTTTCCCTCCTTTTAATTCCTATAGACTCTTCTTGACCATTCTGGTGATACTGAATCCAACTTGACTTTATAGCTGTGTCCTGGTACTCTTCTAAAATTGCTCTTCTTAATTTCTCCTCAAAATAAAGATCAGCCAATAATTCTATTAAGAAGTATAATTAACGCTTCCTTTTATTTTGCTAAACTTCACTTTTTTTCTGAAGATAAGCAAGGAAAATTTTTTGTACTTTATAAATTTAAATGAAGACATTAATTCCCAATGATACACTATTTCAAAATTGTAACATGCAATCTGGTTAGAGAGTCATTTAGGCTTAATATGTTACATTTCATACCCACCTCTCTGAGTTCAGGTGGGTTCTAACCTGAATATTTATGTGTATGGCTAGAGTTTTGTCATTAATGTGGCAAATCATAAATTGAAGTAACAAAGTTTTACACATAATATTTATTTTGTTTCGCCCCACCTTACCCCAGGTACAATGATCTCTTCTGATCAGCAACTAATACATCATTTCCTAAAGAAAACAATGAAAGACTAGCAGAGAGAATACACTTTCCCTGATGTACTATATGTTATCGATTATCTTTTTTTCAGGAATTAGTTTGCTGTATGAAATCTTTAGAATGCAGAGTAATAGAGAATGTGACAAAAATACACGGAAGTGAAGGACCTAATGTATAGTATATATCACATGTCATTTTACAAACAGACAGTAAAATATTGTTATTTGCACGAATTGCATTTTTAGATGGACAACTGCCACCATCACTTCATGCAAGCATCCGCCCATCTTCTGTTGCAAGGATCAATTCCTGAATGCAAAATAACTTGCTTCAGTAGTCAAAGAGACGTGTTCTATGTTCTTTCCCTGTAATTAACTGTGATACCTCAAGTCATAAGTTTTACCCAAAATAAGTTACTATCTGTGGCTTTTGCTGTGCAGATAAATAACATGCAGAGAGGTGCACACTCTGTATAGCTCTGCTGCGGACTCTGTAGCACTTCTGTTTACTGGATATACATTTATATTTAAACTTGCTTTAATCATTACTCACAGACCAGAGGGCTTTCTTTCAGGTCTGTGGATCTATAAGATGTTAACTGAGCAAATACTGCTCAGATCAGTTATTTCAAACGGATCAAAAATTTACATTTTCTGAACCAATAATCTCTTAGGGAGATATTTTAACATCAAGGAAATATCTTAAATTGGACTCATCCTACGTTATGGTTTAAATCTGAAATGGACCCCAAGTCCTTCTGTGTTTGGAAGGTGATTGGATTATGTAGGGATGATCCTAACAGCTAGCCTGCTGTTAGGAGGTAGGACCTGGTGAGAAGAGGCGGGTTGCTCTGGGCTTGACCAGGCAGTGGCCTTCCCTGCCCTCCCTGCCCAGCTCCTCCTTTGATTTCCCCTGCTTCCTGGCTGCCATAGGTGAGTGTTTTTTACTTTTCATTGCCCTTTGGCCATGCCAGCCTTGTTTGGAGCCAGCCGACTACGGATGGAAGCCCAAATAAACCCCTACTCCTTGTAGCTGTGGGTGTCAAGTATTTTGTCCCAGCCATGAGGAAAGCGGCTAAAGCATTCTGTGACCCAGTAAATATAATTTTAGGATTTTATATAGGAATAAACTGAAAGATATTAACAAAGAATTTGCTGTAACAATTTCATTAACACATTGTGATCATATTCTAACAGTGTAGAATCATTCAAGTAAGCAGTGGTATGAAATACTTAGTGGTAGACTAACATTAAACCATTCTCATTATTTTATGTAATTGCATTTGTGACATTAACAATGAAAAATGTATTTCAGTAAAAACAGTACATTTATTACAATGCAGGTAAAATATGATTGCAATTTTTACAAATAAATGGAACAAAATTATCTTAAATGAGACAAATTAAAATGTTACCAATGTTTATGTGGACAGAATAATGAAAGTTGATTTTGGATTTCCTTTCATTCCCTAACACTGTGATTTATATTATCTACATATTAACAACTATTACTAAAAACAGTAATTTTTAACTTTCCTTAATATAAAATCATCTAAGAATTTTAAACTATCAAATTGATTATGACCAGTTAGAAGCTTTCATTAACAAAACTGCCAGAGTTTTTATTAATCAGAAAAACAAACAGAAAGTACTAGTCCAGATATACTTTGGTTTCCCAAATTTCACTAATTACAAATTAGTAATTTGGGATATGTATCATCTAAAAAATGTTATTACCACCAATCAGGTTTTCACATTATTTTTTATTCACTGTATTAGTTACCTTTCTACACTCAATGGTTTGCAAAAGAGCAGATTTAATACAGGACAAATACAAGTTACAGCATTCACACACAAGCCAAAAGCAGGAAGAGTGCAGAATGTTATCTATGCACCACTCACTAGAGAAACAAAAAATCCAGTCAAGGGATAGGAGTCCAGGGCAATGTCCCATGTACATCTGTGTCTGCACTAGAATGCTGAAGAAATCTATACTGGAATCAAGACATGATGCTCACAGCAGAAGTAAAGACCAGAGCTCCCCTGAAGTGAACAGCAGCTATCCTCAATGACAGCACGAGCTCCTTCTGTGATAAGAGCCGAGTTCCCTTTGGGAGAACCAGGCGCAGCAGAACTTCTCTTGGGAAACAGCTGACCCCTAGCTTCTGCTCCCATTCTCCTTTACGTTGTGTGGGCCACAATCCTCAGGTGGGTCCTCTGTGCCCAGAACTGCACCAACTCAGCCAGCTGGGTGTTCCTGCTCACGCTGACTATATCGATCTGCCACATTCACTAAAAACATATTAAAATACTACTCTATTCTGAAAACTGATACAGGTACTGTGGAATAATTAGAGACATAACAAACAAAAACTCATCCCCACATACAGTTTTCATTCAATTTATATACTACGTAGTATATCAGATGGTGATAAATGTTATGAAGACTAGCAAAGCTATGTCTGTTGAATTAAACAAAATCCTATACATTAGAAGAAACAGCAGAAAACGGTGTTGAGGTTAAACTACTAAGGAAAACAATATGATCAATAAAATCAATTTAAAATTATTTTTCAAACAGTAGAATATTGCAGGTTGAATTGCTTCTCATATATAGGCTCAAGTCTCTACCCTTGGTGGCTATGAATATACTTAGAAATAAGTTCTTTGCAGAGGTATTCAATTAAAAATGAGGTTATTGGGGTCGCATGGCATTTTAGAAGAGAAGAGACACAGAGACACAGAGTAAGAGGGCAAGTGTTGATGGATACAGAGATGGATTGAGGAGCCTGCAAGCCTAGAAACACAGAGGATTGCTGGCCACACCTGGAGCTGAGAAAAAGACTTGGAAACATTTCTCCCTTGGAGTCTACAGAAAGAGCACAGCCCCGAGGACAATCAGATTTTAGAATTCGATCTTCAATTAGTTGTAAAAGAATAACTTTCTGTTGTTCCAAGCCATCTAGCTTATAATTTGTTACATCAGCCTTAGAGATTAATATAGTGAGAAAACAAGGAAACTCTCTTTCTCATTTCCCTCTTCTTCCCCTGTTGATAGAATGTTTTAACATCACCAGTCATACTCCTATCCAAGATATCTTGCCCTGAAATTTCAAGTTTTAGGTGAGTCCACCTCTGTTTGCGTGGTACCTATGCTCTCTTTTTAGCTGAGTAAGGGTGCAAGAACAGCAGTTAACCCCAACACATGCATGCACACGCACATTAAGGAGGATCTGGCCCCCAATTTCATTTTTGTTAAACTACATGATTAATGACCCTTAAAAGAAGATATTAATCAGGGAGTAGTCCACATTGGGAAGTGAGGGAGGGATACCTTAACCCTTCATTTTAGATAAATTCTCCTTTTCTAACAGTGAAGGCAGGAGCCAAAATGATTGTAAAGAAACCTACATGAAAAATAAATTAAGAAACAAAAATTAAGTGGAAAAATGTGGAATTTCCCCTGTAATTAAAAGGTGGGAATATGAGATAGAGGAAGAGCAGAGCATTTGTGTTCATGATCTGGGTGATTTCATATTTATCTCTTGCTATTAACTGGTGCAAATTCTTCCAATTCTTCAAGAAAAGGGTAAAGAAGACTTTAATGAGCTGTTAGTACATGGTAATATCAATAAATCCGATTTATATACCCTAAAGTTTTTCGGGACTCTTAGCTAGGGATATTTTAATTAATAGTTATAAATCTAAATTTTTGAAAATTGAATAATAACGATAACATCAACATCAATAACATTAGAAATACAACAGTCAGAAAACTCCATTTGCAATGTGTGCATGAAATAACTCTCCCACCTAGCTTCTGCCTGTCCTTTTAGTGTTAGCTCAGGCATAATCTCTAGTGGTAATCTCTGTTCTACTGACCGACCCAAATTGAAAAGTAGAGATTCATAGAACTTTGAGTATCATGCCTACTTTTCTCCCAAGATACTAGTTGTGTTTTCGGTCTTAGCCCTTCCACCAGTATTGTAAACATCAATTTGCTTACCTACTTAACACATGTAGAGAACATAAGATCTTTATTAGAATTTCCTTCCTTCTGTTCTCCCCTCCCTCTTTGTTGCAACGTGAAAACACAAATGTGGATTCCATGAACCATAACATTTGATGGACGCCTACAGAAGTGACAGTGTTCCAGTGGGTGGTCCCTTTTGGGTCCTTGCGAAGGGCCCTGGACACGACAGAGAATGTCCCTACCTTCACATGGCTTATGTTGAAGATGATGGAAAAGTCAGAAATGTACGAATAGGTAAGCGAGTTCTTCTGAGGTGGTAACCAGAATTATGAAGGTAATAACTAGGGTGAAAATAGAAAGTAACTGAGAAAGAAAACAAAAACTGCTTTTATGTGAAGGTGAGGTTTGTAGGCCAATGATTTAGCTACTTCTTCAGTAGTAACTTACAGGAAATTAATGACATTTTTATTGTCTACCAAAGTAAAAAGTAAATGTTAAATGCCTAGCTGCTTCCCATCAATTTGAAAGATTTATTAAATTTAGGAATCAAAGAAAAGATAATAGTCAGGGCCAGTGGGAATTGCTGTGCAGTTGAGGTCCTTTGCAAAAACATCTGGGTGAGGTTTGGTTGGGGCTAATGTCAGCCCAAGACGAGCTCAGGTCGAGCTCAGGTCAGGGTTAGTGAGCTGGAAGGACAAAGTAGACACTTTTGCTTCCTGTCCAGAGAGATGCTCCTCCCACATGGCTTCCTGGGAAGAAGGGTTAATTGAAGGGGGGAGTTCTTCTTTATTGATTTCAAAGGGCATCTTTTAAATTCTGCACAAAAGACTCATGGAATTCATACAAGTTATATGTGTTACCCTAAATACCTTGATCATTTTAAACTAAATTTAAGAAGTCAGAAAAACAAAATTATTACTCTGGGTTCAAGCAGCATAAGATTAATGGTTCATAATTAATTTCATTATATGATAATCTATACATCATCATATTTAGTATACGCTAGAATCAGGGTGACACTCTTCTTGTAAGAAAGACATAATTTTAATTATTTGAAGATAAAAAAGAAAGAAAAGGAAGCAGGTTCCCAAGGAACCTAGAGACCAGTCGAGAAGTTGCCTCCATTTTCTACATGAAATGATATTATATAACATTTGTCATTATTCAGATTCTAGAGTCAATGAAATAGTATCTAAAATAATACGCTTTTAATTTTTATTTTTATAAAATAATCTGGACCCTCTCCTATACGCACACATAAGATTAACAGAAAGTGGGTTTTTGTTTGTTTGTTTTTGTCGTATGGGTGTTTCTGTAACTGGGCTTATTTTTTTAAAAAAATGATTATTGCTTTTATAGTTTTTTGGGGGGAGGAATGGAGATATGGCTGGACATAGAGACATCCAATTGCAATTCCACTACTTCATTTGAGGAGAATTTGCTAAGTTCCCTTTATTCCTTAGTAAGGACTTTAAGCAGCAAACTGCCACAATTTTTGTAGCATTTTTCCATAGGTATTTTGTGGTTCCCATATCCTTTTATTGTGTTAAATGACATTTATTTTTCTAGGAAAAATTTTTAAAAATACTAAATTTGAAATGTATTGATTATTTTTAAGACTCACAATTTCATGTTTACATCTTTCCCTAAAGGAAATAGTATTGTTACATTAATGGAATGAGCACTATAATAGAGAAGTTGATGAGTTTCTTGGACACATATAATCATCAAAATTCCTAATCATCTCTTTACTCATTATTTCCTGTACATGCAAAAACGCACGAGAGCAAAACGAAACATGAATTTATTTCACACATAAAATGTAACGTAACATATAAGCTAAGAAATATACAAATAAAACCTATAATCCCAAACGTAGTTTGGCCATATGTACAAAAAGTGAATATTTGTTCTTAATAAAGTTATTGGTGTGACAGCCATATGTACTGTGTTAACCAGATGGATCAATTCTAACAATACTTACGTGTATTTTGGACAACAGGGTTTCTCTTTGAACAATTTATTCAGCATATTTACTCTTTTTTATTTTTATAATTTATTTTATTTTAATGTTACATTTTAGATGTACATAGTGATAACATTCATCATAGGGGATTTGCACCTGTACTTGATATATCTTGTTGCTTCTTTTTTTCCCATTTCCCTCCCCTCCCTTCACCCCTCCTCATTTGTTGTTTTGCCCCTAAACCTTTTCAAGATTTTTTGTTTCAATGGCATTCCAAGAAACACAGAGAATACAGTATATACACCTACATGAGCGTGTAAATTCGAACTACCAATACTGTACTTCCATTATTCTTTTCACACGGAAGATTAAAATATATTAACATCAGTGCTTATATTTTATAGCAAACGGCCTTTTTTAGTACCTTGTAAATTTTCTTTCCCTTGAATTTCTTTGTTGGCAGTGAGCCGTCCTTTTGAAAATATACGTTCAGACATGTAATTAGGACCAATGTTTGTTTTATAAAGTAGGAAGTTAACAGTCAAAGTTATAACTATTTAAGATGCTTTTTATAGTTACTGAAATCTGAAGTTAATTTATACCTTTGAAATGAATTCACTAAGATTACCACATTAGACTCTTTAAAGGGTATATATATTTATTCTCAGAGAAATGAAAGTAATATGCAAGGTGTGTAACTTTCTCAGGTGACAGTTTCATAAAGAAACAAACTCTCTTTTGTATTTGTGCGATGCTCCTCAGCTAGGGCCAGCTGGATTTGTGAAAGTTACGCGAGTTGCTTAGCGTTTTTGGTAGGTCGTTCCCTGAGATTCACTTTGGAAGAACCTTACCGATCGGCTGCTAGAAAATAACAACTTTTTTGTATTGCCTCCCTCTGTTTGCCCTTGAAGGTGGGAGATTTGTGATTGAACTGCTGTAAATTACACCATCATTTTACTGGCCCCAAATCCTTTCTACTTATGCAGTTCTCACACCAAGACTTCCTCAATGATGAATTCAACTTTTATTTGTGGTTCCCATAACTTACCTGCAAACATCCCTCTAATTATCTTCTTTCCTTCTCCAGTGAACAGCCCATCTATAATTAGTATTAATAACTTTATTTAGGAGAGAGTCACTTATCTTCTTACAAAAGTGTACATATACTATCACATTGTATTTTCACATTATAGTAAGTACAGCGTACGTAGTAATATTGTAAATGTCTATAAATGTGTTTGTGCACATTCCACAACAAAAAAAGATTAGGAAATAGATTCCTGTGTACTCATTATGACAGATGATAATCAAGGTGCTCCAAGGTTTTGTATATTTACTTTTGAAACCATTTTTTCCAGATATATTATTTCAAGAAATCATTAAGAAAGATAATAGAAATCATGCTTTTATAGAAAAGAATTTACATCGTAAGTTAGGCAGATACCCCCAACTAACATGTTTGAGGTAGGTAGGAATGTTTTTCACCAATTTGATCTATTTGTGAGACTTTGAATTTATTAAACCAGTGCGATTCCATACGTGTGCATTTTCAGCATTCCAAATAATTTGGTGAAAACCCATTTTTAGGCCATCCAGACACAAAGTGGGTCTCACATGCAATTACAATGCATTTTAAAGGCTCTTGAAGAAAGACACCCAACACACCCAAAGGATGTGTCTATGCTTTGAAGTTAAATGTGTGTATTTTAAGAGAAATTCTAAATGAGGATTGAAAGTTCAAGCCCAGCACGGGCAACTGAATGACTTAAGTACCAGCCCATCTACCTAGAAGAATGAACAGGGCTTGAGTTTGGCAGGAAATACCGCTCAGTTTTTCAGCATTTCTCCTCTTCACATCGGCCAAATTCACTACCAAAAGCCAGCATAGAAAGCAAAATTTAAATATAGCAAGTATTATTATTTTATGGCAATTTGTTTATTTAACTTGTATGCTCAGATGTAAATACTAGAGTACAATAAAATTTTCTGAATTTTTATTTTAATCCCAACTAAACTACAGGAATGTTTTCCAGATTTTGGTTATTTGTTCAAGGTAATAGCAAATCCACATTATTGAGATCTGAAATGGATAATTTCACATATTGGTATTGCTTTCTGTATAATATAAAATCAACCCATATTTTGATTCTTCTTTTCTATAAGACTGTTATTTAATTATCCAAATCAAAGATAACATAATTACAACATAACATAATTACATGAATCCCAATGGAATTTCTCTTTTTTCTTGCATGATACAGGTTGATTTTAGTTAACAAAATCTCTGTATAAAAATCTCTGCATAAAAAATAGTTAAATTTTATCAAACACTTTAAACCTGCATAGACAAAAATCCAAATTCAATACAGAATCTTTTAACATTATCTTTTTTCACCCCAACATAAGCTGTGAAGAGATCTCTGTATAAAACTTTACAGACAAAAAATGAAGAATAATCATGTTGCACATTTAATACACATGAGTGCACACATCCACATGTACAATCATACTTAAGGAAGAACAAAAAAAATATAGTGAGATTGTGAATGGGACAAGAATATAGGTCTCATAAAATTTACATCAAACAATATTATGTGTGTAAAAGAACTTAGTATAGCAAGAGGAAATGCACAGAGGGGAAAGTAGGGATTGGCTTAATTCATTATAAATAGAGAACTCATGACTTTTGGAAGTGACAGATAATCATTTTGTTTTCATCAGCTCAAAGTCTAAGATTCTGATAACTGACGACATTTTAAAAGAATCAACGTTTTCATTTTTTTGTAGGCCTCCATTTGTTTATCGTTATTTAGCTACACTTTGTCTCCTCCAGTGGTTAACTTCTCAGTCCCCAGGAAATCTATTGTAAGAAGCAGCAGTGAGCACAGGCAGGGAAGCTTGGCGCTGGTGGTTTTGGACGGTGAGTCACAACAGCCAAAGAGTCTGCATTTGGACCTCTCATCACTTCTTGCTAGACACCTGGCTCTTCAGTAGGCGACTTAGCCACGATGTGTCCCCATTTCCTCATCTTCCCTGAGGGATTACTACAGTGCTGTTTCACATGAGATTATTAAGAAGATTTAAAATGATGATCCATTTGTACACTTATCACACTGCCTAGTGCAAACGTTAGCCAAAATGACTATTACTTGTAATGGAAAAATGTAAATAAACCTGCTATAAACAGGGAAGAGTAGGGGAATGGAGGGAAGGGTGGGGAAGAGGGGAGGAACCAAGATATATCACGTACGGGTACAAAATAAACATGATGAATGTGATCATTATGTATACAATGTACCAACATATGTTTCTGGTAAAAAAAAAAAAAGAAAGAAAGAAAAATGACTATTAGTTGTAGTATTACAGGTGAACCAAAAGAAAAATTCTGTCTGTATTTATCTGTGTTGATGAAGTCCAGCCTTATAAATATAGATGTTCATTTTTATACTAAAAATATTATATGGCTCCATATCACAAAATTTTACATGTTTCTATTAAACTCCACACAATTCTCATCATCACTATGCCCTACATAATCCTAAATGATATTTGACAAGGCCAAATGTTAACTAAAACAGCAATTGAGAAACAGGCCTTCAGAGGGTCAAAATATGATTCTACTCTTGAAAGATTAAGTTAAAATATAGTCTTTCGTGAAGTGAGAAAGTTAGAATGGTTAATGTCAAAAAGCAGACAACAAATGTTGTCAAGGATGTGGACAAAAGGGAATCTATTCGCACCATTGGGAGGAGCGTGAACTAGTATAGTTTTAGTGGAAAAGAGTATGGAGAGTCCTCAGATATTCAAAATAATGCTAACCTCTGATCTAGTAATTCCCTTCTGAGTACATATCCACAGAACTGTTTTATCTCATGTCACAGGAATAAGTATCTTGAAGAGATACATGCACTTCCATGTTCATTTCAGCGTTATTCACAAAAGCCAAGATATAGATAAATTATGTGTGATTTTCTCTAGCCATTAATCTGTCAGCAAGAGCGAGGAATATCATTCAGGCTTAAAAAATAAGAAACTCTGCATTTGCAACAATAATGAATGAACCCAGAGGATGTAATGCCAAGTAAAATAATCTAGATACAGAATGGCAAATATTATAAGATCTCATTTATAGGTGGAATCTAAAAAAGTCAGACTCATAGAACAGAGAGTAGAATGGTGTGTGTCAGGGGCTGGGAGGGAGAAGAAATGAGTCGATGTTGGCAAGCAAGCTTAGCATTCCAGTTAGGCAGGATGACGAAGACCTGGGGATAAAATGTCTAAGATGACTTTAGTGAATATATTGTACTTACACAAACATTGTATTTGTATGCATATCAATACTTGAAATTTGATGAAAGGATATCTGGAATATTCTCATCACTGTCTCTTGTACACACATACACAGAAATGATGACCAGGTGAGGCGATGAACGTGTTAATTACCTCTATGGTGTGAATCCGTTAGCAATATACACTTATGTCAAAGCATCAGTTTTACCCCATACTTATACACAGTTTTTGTCAACTATACCTCTAAAGCTACAGAAAAATAAAAATTACAAAAGACACAGAAAAGACAGCATAGAATAATACATCCTGTTGGTGAGTGACAGTCATATGGACCAGAAAATATGCTGCAGTAGATGACTGGACAACTGTTGTGTATCCTCCTGATGTCACTACCTAAACATTTCTATAGTATATTCGTGATTTTCTGCAAGTCTAAAATTGTTCCAATAAAGTTTATTAAAACTATCTGTTCAAAATTTTAAAAATAACAAATTTAAAAAATTAAAAAGAAAACTCATTTATCAATGTGTGAATATCTCCTTAGTTATTTATGTAGAGTTGGACCAAATTATAAATCGATGAGAAATCATTTTAGTGAAAGTTATAGTCACCTGCATAGTATTTGGCATATCATAAAAATTAAATGGAAATAAATGTACCTTTTCTTCCAGCTAATTATCAACAAAAATCCACATTTTTTACTCTACGTTAGTTTTTTATTCTTATTTTTATATTTAAAAATTTCAGTTTTACCATTATACAAGTAAACTGCATCTCAAAATATGTTGTATTTGCTTTGCACTAATATTATTCCATTTATATTGTAATCATTGATTCTTATTTATTAACATATCTTGGCCATAATACATGTCATAAAGCCATACTATCTTAACATTTCTATATAAAAATATAAAAACAATAGAATCATAAATCAAATAATTTTATAAGTATATCTTTCTGCAGTTCACATATCTATATAAATTATGACTTGTAGAACACATTGAAATTGACTCAACTATATGTAGAAAGGCTCCCTGCCTTGTGCTGAAGAGAAATCTTCTGCTAATTGCACTTTCTAAGTGATGGGTAAGGCACAGCCCAGAGAGCAAGAGTCAGGCCACAACATGAGTGCAATAAAACTCACTCTAGCGGAAAGAGGAAAAAAAGAAAGCTAGACATTTGTAAATTCGGTGTTTTCTCATGCTGTTTCTCAGAAAGAGAAGTTTGAATGTCAGGCTTTCCAGTTTAAGTAAAAATTCTGACCCTTGGCAGTCTTTTCTATTAACTGTCAGAATTTTAAAAACTGCAATAAACAGGAACACTATTGATGCATAATTTATGGATTCTCTCTGCTTCCAAAGCCATTAGATTAGTCCTCTCATTCAAAGGGAGTACTGAAGTTTAATCAGGTGTGGCTTGACTAGAATGTCTTTATTTTCAATTCACTTTTGGAACATTTCTACAGATAGATCAAGAAGAATGCTTCCTAGTGAAAATAAAATCAATAAAAACCTATCTCCAGTTTAATGCTTACCCAGAAACAGCAAATTAAACCAATAATTCTGTTCACTTCTTTGATATATTTTTCATAATTGAAACTTTATATCTTTATACAATAAATTTAGACAGAAACTAGATGTTAGATACTCTAACTTGCTAAAACTGAACTAGTCGAACAGGTAAAAGCCGGGCTTAATGCTATGTCTTTAGAAATAACACGTTATGTAATGGTAGATTTTAGTAAGAGGAAATAGATTTATACTCATTTTTAATGGAATTGAAATAATCACATTTAATTTCACCACTTAGAGAAAACCCTATAATGAAAGCTTAATTATTTTACTTAACATGTGGCACACATTTTCTCCATAACAATTATTTAGGAAACCATAGTAAAATACAAATTAACTTTGCAAATATATTATTGATGTGTAACAATATAGTGATGAACCTCAAAGTATTTAGTCTTAGAAAATTGATGTTGATGGAGAGAATAATGTCATTAATAATAACTCACAATTCAAATCACATGTATGTCTAAAAATATGTATTAAATATAGGTTTATTTAGAAGGTCTTTGTGGACAGGAAAATTTTTCTCCTGCGTTTTCAATTTTTTCGCCTGAAGTATAAGTTGAGCACATGTATCGTGTCTAACGAATTTCAACCAATGTATATATTCGCGTAGTCAACACCCCAATCAGGATATAGAAAGTCAGCTCATTTACAGCCCCGTCTCCCTCTCCCATCTCTGAGCTACCATGGCTTCTTAAATCCAAGAAGGTTCCTGCTTGTTCAAAAAAATATACACATGTAATTACAGAGTGTGCATTCTTGAGTTTCTGGCTTTTTGCCTTCAAAATAATGTTTATGTCATTTATCCACATTGTTGTGATCAGGTTCAGGGCATACTAGCCTGAAATATGGCAACAGCAGAGGCAGGAAGGCCTCTCTCACCTTCTTTTCATCCCTTTTCCCCTGAAATAGGCCATAAAACCTGCTGAAGTAGTTCGTGAATCCTTATTGCAGAGGTGTCCTCCCTGTACCCGGGGTGAGGGAAGGCCATTTCCTCTGTAAACAGAGGGACAAACAGAAGAATCAGAACCCAAACGGATCTTGCTAACGTCCCCTAGTTTATTGCCATTAAATAATACCCCATTGCCTAAGAATACTTCTGCACAACTGTCAGCTGTCCGTCAAATATAAGCTTAAAAAAGAGGTTTCTTTGTTGTTTGGTCTTCATTTCTCAAGGCTCCTGTGTCGTATACAACTTACCTTACATAAATGTATGTGCTTTTCCCTTGTCAATCTGTCATTGGCTATAGAGATTTCAGCCATGAACTGTGTAGTAGGTGAGGAAATGATACTATATTTTCTCGCTGTAGTTCCATGTATCAGCAGTTAGCATCTTTATTGTCGAGCTATATTCTACTGTATGAGTATATCATGATTTTATCATCCTCCTGCTGATGAGCATTTTTCAATTTTTATTTATTATGAATAAACCTGCTATAAACATTATCATGCAAACTGTTTTACTAGTATAAGCTTTCATGTTTGGCAGGGGGTAAACTCTTAGACATTGAATTGCTAGCAAATATTTTTAGCTTTTCAAGACATGGAATAGTTCTTTCCTACAGAGGCTGCACTGTTTTATACCTCCAGCATCAATTTCTGAGAGTTCTAATGTTCCAGACCTTTACACACGCTTTTAGTCCTAGACATTTGGATGGGTGGAATGTGATATCTTATGGAAATTTTAATTAGAATTTCGCTAATGACTAATAAAATGGAGCAATTTTCTGATGTTTATTATCTACTCGCAGGGTTTTCTGTTTGAGTCGTTCACACATTTTTAAAATTTGTACTTTTTCGTTTGGTGTTTCTTTATTATTTATTATCATATCTAAATACATACACACTTATATCTGTATGGAATCGTCAGAAATACTAGGTGCTACTCATCAGATATGTGTGTACTATGAATATTTTCTTCTAGTTTGTAGCTTACCTTTTCATATCTTTTAATTATACATTTTAATGAACAAAAGTTTTTGTTTTGATAAAACATAATTTATAAGTGTTTTTCTGTATAGTTTATGTTTTCTGGGTCTCACCTAAGAAAACTTCATCTACTCAGAGTTCTTTCCTTTAAAACAAATCTCTCGTATATTGTGTCTATACAGTTTTACATTTAAGTCTGTGATCCTTCTCCTCCTTCTTTTCTTTCTTCTTTTTTTCTTTTGGCAGACTGGAGATTGAACCTGGGGCTTTTGCACACAGTGGCATCCTCATCTCTTTGGGATTTTTTGTTTTGTTTTGTTTTGTTTTGAGAAAGGTTCTCTCTATGTTGCTAAATTGCTCGGGCTGAGCTAGAATTTACAATCCTTCTGCCTCAGCCTCCCAAAGTGCTGGTATAATAAGTACATATCACCATGCCTGACTTGTGATCCTTCTTGAATTGAATGTGTTAGTGTGGTAAGGGGGATCAAAGTTTTGATTTATGTTTTTGTTTTGTTTCACATATCATTTTGTAAAATTTATTTTAGTGGTACGTTTTAGATATACACAGTGATAACATTCATCATAGGGAATTTGTACCAGCACATGATATATCTTGCTGCTTCTTTTTTTCCCATTCCCTCCCCTCCCTTCAACGCCTCCTCCGTCCTTTTTACAAAAGTTTTGTTTCCATTTTTTTCCTTGTGTTCTTTTTTCTCTTTGTCCTCTGTTCCTTTCCCCCTTGCCCTCCCTTCTTCCCCCTCCCATTTGAACAATTTCTTCCCTTTCCCAATATAACACATTTTAGTCCTTATTTACACTTTCACTTTCACACCAGAGAAACAATGCAGTATTTAAACATGTGTGTCCGATTTATTTCATTTCAGAGTATGATCTCAAGATGCATCCATTTACCTAGAAATACCTCAGGTTTATTATTCTTTATTATATCAATGTCCAGTTGTTGAGGAAGTTTTTATTCTTTCATAGAGTTGCTTTGTTACCTCTGTGAAAAATTAACTTGATATATATGTGTATATATATCTTTGTATTTCGAGGCTTTCCATTCTATTTCATTAACCAATTTATCTGTTCTTATTTTCATATTAGTCCATCTACTGTAGCTTTATAGTACGTCTTGAATCGGAGAGTGAAAGTCCACTAACGCTGATCCTCGAGTTGTTTTGGCTCTTCTAGGATCTTTACAATTTTCGATAAGTTCTGAAGCCAGACTCTGTATTTATATAAAAATACTAATTGGCTTTTCAGGGGAAATTTATGAAACCTATAAGAACATTTTGAAGAATTGATTTCTCAACAATGTGTTTTCTAATATAGGAATATTATTTATTTCTTCATATATTTGGGTTTTTTCTATTTTTCTCGACTATATTTTGTAGTTCATAGACTACAGGAGTCATATATATTATATTACATATATTCACAACTATTCATGACCTTGAATTTGATATTTTTTTTCTTGAATTTGATATTTAAATTTCATTTACTGTTTATTGCTAATACATAGAAATACAACTAATCTTTGCATATTAATATTTTACTTGGTGACTGGTAAATTTTGTATTTTATTATAGGTGATTTACTTTGAAGATTTGTTTGTGGTTTTGTAAATAAATAATGATGTAATTGGCGAATATAGTGTATGCGATTTTACTTCTGTTATAATCTCATTTGTTCCTATTTTTTCTGGTTACCCCACACTGTGGAGATTTCTGGTTTCATGTTGAAAAGAGAGGCAGAAGTGGGCATATATTTCTTGTTTTTTAATATTTGGGTGGAAATGCTCCAAGTATCACTATGACATGTGTTAGCTGTAGGCTTTTCATCCATGTCCTTTGTGCACTTGAAGATCACTTATCTTGCTTGTGTGTGAAGTGTATTTATCATGAATGGCTGCTAATTTTATTTTCAACACGTTTTCTGCATCTTTTGAGGAGCTCCCATATTTTTCTTTGTTTTATTAATGTAGTTAATTATTTTGATTGATTTTCAAATGTTAATTCGCCCTTGTCTTGATGGGATAAACCTCATTCATTCATAGTGTGCTTTTGTGTATATGTGCAAATATCATTGGTTTTAATTTGCTGATACTTTGTGAAACATTTGCATCTATATTCATAAGAAATATGAGTCTATAAAGATATTTTATTGTGTCCTTGTCAGAATCCATCATAAAGTTTATACTGATGTTATATACAAGTTGAGAAATATACAATCTTCTTATATCATCCTAAATGTTTACTAGTATTTACTAGGGTTGGCATATGAACTTGGGATTTTCTTGGACAACATTTCTATTTGTGAATTCATTATTCTTTAATAGTTGTAGAGTTGTTAAGATTTTCTATGTCTTCTTGTGAATAGAATATATCCAGAAATCATATTGCTTTTGACAGCTCTAAAAACAGAAGTTTCAAACGTGATAGGATAAAGCTTGTACACAGCCCAGCATTTCCCAGAAGGATGCTACTGGGGACTCGGATGTTTGAGGGCTACATTTCTTGAGCAGGAGGCAGGAGAAGGCAAGTGTCAAACAGGTCATTGGAGTCTCTGACACACAGCTGACTCTCAGAAGGATTTCTTTCCTGCGGGGACAGTAAAGCTAATTAAAGAAACAGTGAGAAGTTCAGTCACACTGAACAAGCAAATACAATGGAGCTAAAAAAAAATTCCATCTCAATGCTTGTGTGAATTGGAACATGGACACAAGTAACTTAAACTGGCTTTAGGAATAGGAAGAGCCAAGCTGAGCGGTTATATACACTGTATGATTCCATATATATATATATATATACACACACACACTTATTTTATATATATATATATTATTTCTCTAAATACAGAAGTATAGAGAATGAGACTGGATACTTGTTTGAAATGGTGTTAAGGAAATGAGCAAAGGAAGGAGTATAAAAAGGCAGCCCCGGGGAGCTGCTTTGTAGAGATGCAATGATGTAAGAGTGATCCTTTAGAGTGACTATAGAGATGATTATATGGATTTGTACATATCATAAATTGCCCTTAGGGACACAGGGAATTAAAAAAATGAATGTATCCAAAATATGAGTAAGACCTGCAATCTAGTTCAGTATCCTCCATCTATCTATTTTCTAGTTTTGATAATGCAGCATAATTATGTAAGAGCTCACCACTGGTGGAAATCTAGAGATGGGTAAAAGAAATTGTTCAGTATTATCTTTGCAATTTTATCTATCTATTATTTTAGCAAAAATAAAAGATAGAAGAAAGGGGGAATGTATTGATTCATAAAATTTAAGTGGCTAAGGCAATACCAGCACTGAGTTTTCATGTTATATTACTAGACATGTTTTTAGAATCTATTTAATTCTGTTCTTGTTCACATTGCCTCTGTCAGAAGTTTGATGCAAAGGCAATAGTTTTCAGTCAAGTATAGTTCTCAAGTGGACATTTTCTTCCAGTGATTAAAAAATTGAGATAAATGTCATTATGTATCATGTCTGAACCAATAACAAGGGCCGTGTCCAGTACATGTAGTTGAGCATGGTGAATTTACATTACGGAATGGATGATTCCTCAAAGGTAAGTCAAATATTGTTATCAAAAGAGAAAAGAGTAGGAGTTTTATGTCCTGTGAAACCACTACTTTCGTGGAACACAAATCATATTTGTTAGCTCTTGTAATAGTTAGACGTCTACAGAAAAATGGCCCAGAAACTCAATTAGAATCAGCTGTGAAAAAAAAGGTACCATCATTAGCTTTCTTGGCAAACTCAGAGCCACGAAAGAATGAGGTATTACCCTAAAACTGAAACTCTAGTGTCACCATAATTCAGTGTTTCCTCTCACTCCTTCATTTTCTCCTCTTCTCTTTCTTTTTCTCTTTCATGAGTTATCTTTTCCCATAAAAGTTAATTCCTTTAAGATACTGGAGGCTTAAACCAGGCAGCTTCTAGGAATGTCCTTTGTATTGCAAACAGAGAGAAACTGTCCCTTTCCCTTTTTCTCTAACTCAAAAAACTCCTTGAGGGATAGATGCTGCTGGGCCTCCCTCGAGTCCTGAGAGGCCTGGATTAGATCTTCCCAGCCGAGAGGGCCTGTCAGCACCAGCGCATGACGTGAGGGTTGTTCCCGGAAATCGGGAGTGTTCGCTAGGCAAACAATCGCTGCCCAGTACATGGTCTCTTGTCTGTGTTTATCTTCCCCTTGTACACCACAGCTACGTAAATATTCCTAATCCATGCTATGTTTTCTATATTGCTATGAAGAAAAACAATCTTTTCTAATTGTAGTTTATCTGCTAACAGCGGCGTTGCATAATTAAGAGTCTGATCTTCCATTCCAGCCCACATCGCTCATTCTTTGCATCTTCCACCTACCTCATTTTGTTCTCAGGAAACAAAATTCCTACCAACGAAGTCACTCTGGTGTTATACCTACCTGGGTATATCTACTCAACACAGATACCATTTAGCTTCTAACTCTAGGGCTCTTGCTTTATAAAAATTAAAAGATTATAAAGTATTTACATACACAAAATTTTCATTGTGAGGGATTTAGAAAAGACTAGGTATAAACCACATAATCAGTAAAAAATCTGAATCACTTATGCTGTTTAGCTAGTTCAAATGAAATGAGGATTGCAGGCGAGGCTATCACCGTGGGACTTGTAGGTGCGCATGGTTGGAAATACCTCAGAGAGTACATGTCTGGCTTCATTTCCTTCACAGGACCGTTAGATCTGTTATTTGAAGAGGTTGATTGTGTTAAACTGATCCCCGGCCACAGGTTTTATCCCTCCTTCCTGCAGCTAGCCTGCATGCCATGCGGGGAAACAGCAGTGATCCAAGTTATTCAACAAGAAAGGATACGGGACGCATGTTCTTTCTCACTTCTTACTTTTGGTATATTAAAATCCCAGTTCTCAATGTCATTTTGTTCTGTACATTCATAAATGCCACGAGTTAACGTGAATAATGAAAGTTTTGTGCTGACAAGAACTACGATATCAAAATTTTTAAATAATTTCCTTTCCAAGGTATTCATATAGATCCAAATTCATCCCGCATTCTAAGGCATGAGTCTCATTTACGTCTTTCCCATATTCCTTCTCGAGCCACACAGAAACATGTGACCTTTCTACACTGAGAATTCCAGGATTCAAACCACTGAAGGGCTT
This sequence comes from Hystrix cristata, assembly GCA_004026905.1. NCBI lineage: Eukaryota > Metazoa > Chordata > Mammalia > Rodentia > Hystricidae > Hystrix > Hystrix cristata. Next base: position 48,878 of record PVJO010007689.1, read on the forward strand.
GAGCAGATTTACATTTGAGAAAGAGCGTACTCATACATCGTGGAAGACAGAGAAACATGAAGCAGGCAAGGAGAGACCGTGGCTGCCGCAGTAACCCTTCCCAGCCCTCGCGAAGCTCAGGCCAGAGGCAGAAGCGATGGTACTGTACAGCAGACGGCAAACAGCATAAAACTCGAGTACAGAAGAATTTGTCAGAATCACTCAAAGTTTGCTGTAGATTAATGAGGATTTAAGCTAATGTTTAGTGTGCAGTTACCTCCTCCAGGGTTTCTTTGCTGACCCTACAGATAGAGTTACAAACAAAATATTTTTTAAAATCCTTGTTTTCATGAAGCTTGCATTTCAGACTAGCGCATGAAGAAAAAAAGCAATAATAATGAGTGTCATATGACCACATCGAGGGCTGATAAATATTACAAGGATAACAAAAATTAAAGACAGATATGTCAGTTTTACCAAGGAATTCTTCATTGAGAAAATGGATTGGAGCACAGTCCTGAAGGAAATGAGACATCCGAGCAGGTATAAAAAAAGAGAACTTTTAGCTAGTGAAATATCTCTGTGCGGGGAAGTGATGTTTTCTCAGAAGGTCAGTATAGCAGGAGAAGAATAAAAGAGACGAGATAATACAGGGACATAGGATCACAGGTTCCAGATCACACAGAACTGCAAATTGCTGTTGGATTGTTTCATTGTTGTTGTTTTGTTTTGTTTCTTAAAAACTGGAAATGCATTAGAATCATTTGAACAATTTAAATCCTCATTAATCTACAGTGAACCTTGCGTGATTTAAAAAAAAATCATTTGAACACAAGAGAGGCACGATCTGACTTTTAATCAGATTGCATCAACGAGTGTGTTAACAAGAGATCGATAGGCGTGAAGGAGACCAGGAAAGGAGGCTTCCCAGCGAGGAAGCTATTGGAACAGAACAGCTGGCTGCACCCGGGAGATAGCGGTGGAGCGAGCAATTGTTAGGTCATGAATATATTCTGTAGGTAGAGTTAATAAGGTGTTCACCTGTGTATATGTAAAATTATTTATTTTCTCTCATAGTTCTTTTATTGTCTACTTATAAGCCCACATTTGCTAAAATATTCTATTCCTTAGAGTCAATTTGAAGATAATTGAGGCTCTTCTCTGACTTCTTTAACTAAATTTTTTTTTTTGTTACTGAGAATTTAAAAGAGTTTGTTATTTTACTCATCAGATATTTCAAGTTCTTATGTGATAAGATAGTTTTGACAAGTTGGAATTCTGCTGTTTGCATATACTTTAAAAAAAATTCAGTTTACATATCTGGCGTTTAATCGTACGCCTTCTTCCTGTCACATTTAAATTCTGGCAAGATTTAAAAAAACCTGGAAAAACGTACAAAATTGATCTGAAATGAAAGCCTCTGCATGAGCACTTCAGGTGCACGTTTAAATTGTGGATAGCGGAGGATGTTTAAATTGTCTGTATGTCGCACTGACCTGTTTTAAATTTTATCTACCGAGTTGCTTTTGCTCTACATATTTTGAATTATTGACAAACAGAAGAGTTTTATCACTGGGACGCTTTTTCTTCAGGCTGTTTTGGTGCGTTGGCGTCAGTTTTACGCATCATTTTATCTGAAACTGCTAGACTTCATCAAGACACGACGTGTTAGATGTGCTAAAACATATCCCTATACATAAAACATGAGATTTCACACACAGACTCAAAGATGGTGATGCTGTTATAACTCTATGTCCTACTAACACAATAGTTCCGATAAATCCCACTTCGCACAATTCCCCTTAAAACTAAAAAGGGTGCATCTACAATTGTATTTGATGCGTAAATGAATATATTCCTGAACACAGAGCACTTATGTTTTTGCTAGACAGTGAAGCAAACAGAATCCACTTCTTAACTTTTTACATAAGTACTGACAGAAGAATTTTCCATAGACTAGTTGTGGGTCTGGTTCTGTATATTTCAATCTTGTTTCTTCTCCACTATCCACATACTTCTGGTACTACGAGATACAGAACATGTTTCTATTTCACTATTACCTTTGGCATGTATCTTTGAAAGTCAATATATTGAACATGGTAAACCAATGTGGTGAGTGATAGACATCATTCTGGAGGGTATTTTAATTACAGCAAATAAAATCTTCACTCTACACAGAACTCATTGTAAATCAAATTAAAATTTACTTCTAAACCCAATTAAATACAACTCAATTTCCCTTTATCCAGATTAAAAAATAATGCCTAAGAGACTGTATCACTTAAAGTTCGGCTGTAACATGTGGAGTGTGACAAGTGGAAGGCCAGAAAAGGAGATTGTAAGCGTAGTATGCAAAATCTACACTAAGATATAATTATAATATATGTAAAATGTAAGTGCATGCAGATTAACTCAGTTTCTGCTAAAGGTTTGTGTTCTACAAATACAAGAATTCTGGCAAAATGTATTTTCCATGAGTCCAGAAAAAAAGGATAATGATATACTCATAATTATGGTGCTGGGCGAAGTGTGCACATTGAGATGATCCGTCTGGTTGTGTACCTTATGATTCCAGGTGTGCTAGTACGGCAGACAGAGGGGAACACTTGGAAGTCTCTAAATCTTGCTCTAGTGTGTGGAACTAACTGGGTGCAGAGGAACTATCTGGACACAGGGGCCCAAGCCCAAACATCAGTGTGGTCCTTCCCCTTCTTAGGCAGGCCAATGCACCCGCCCGAGCCCCTCTTCCACTAAGGTGGTAAACTAGGTATCTAGGAAGCTGTGGGAGTCATGTCTATGAAGCCACTCTTAGGTCACAGGGCTAACTCCAGTTCAAGGATGGCAGCTGACCCCTGGCATTACCTCACCCTTTTCCTTTGATAGGATCACATAAGAGCAGGCCACTAAAACGGTACTGACGTGCTAACTTTTGATGACCCTCCTTCATATCAAACATATCACACCGAGGATAGTTCTGGGGCTCTGAACTTCCACCAGTGTACCACTGACTTTGGGCAGATCTGTGCATGTGGGCCTGTGTGTCAATTCTCTGATTTCTGAGTTTCAACTCTAGAGTACTTAGAAATATTCTATTTTATAGAATATTTGTTGATATTTCGTATTTCATATAAGCATAATTTTTAAATTGTGTAACTGTATTTCATTTAAAAGTTCTTTTCTTATTCTTAGTGCCTTTAATATGTAAGATTTTTATAATAATGAGTGTTTACACTCATAAATATGGTATATGCTTTCCTTAGTATGTTATTTAGTAAATTTTTATGATATCTTCATATTCTTAATAAATGTACTATAGGTAATGCGAATAGGGATTTGTAACTGTTATATTGTCTGATTATCCTGCTAAGGAAGCTATTTGTTTTTGTGCAATGAACTTGTATCTAAACACTTTACTGAAATGTTTCATTAATTCTGACATTCTCTCATTTAACTGACTTGGTTTTGTATGCTAATGAATATTATCTAGAAATTGCAGAATTATCTTATTTCTTCTGCTTATTAATTACATTGTCTGCAACAGCAAATAATAACAATAAAATTATTTTATTTATCCCTTCCACATTATAGTTGATACTTGCAAACAACTTTTTAAAGTGATCCTTTATCAAATTGGAAAAAAAAAGTCACAAATTTTGTTTTTGCGTGTTTTTTGTGTTTATCTAAGAGACATCATTTCACTTCTCAGTTATGGCCCAGTTCTCTTTGTATTCCTTTTTCAGACTGATATTCTCCCAAATGACAAAATTATAAGGTCTGATTTAGTGAAAGAATTTCAGTTTATGGAAATACAGGAAGAGCCTTAAACTCTTTTATGCAAACACAAGAATGTCATTTGATGTAATTCTGGAATGTCTAATTTGTATTTAAAGAATAAATTTATAAATGTTGCAACATGCCATCTTTTCACGACATGTGGCATTCTAGCTATCAAATGCAAATGCCATTCTCTTTTTATCCTTAAGTAATATCAGAACCAGATGAACTCTATATAAATAACATTCCAATCTATGTTTAATAATGTAAAGAAAATAAATTTAAGTATTTGTGAATGTAGTTTATTTTTGAGTATGTTATTCATAGGCCTTTCTCTTTTATGCAAAGTTCATGGAAGATATCAATTGAGAATCATAATTCTATCCACTATTATTTATTAAACCTAAAAAGGATGTTTTCAGTGAGAGGTTGCTTCATATTATGGCTGATTACCAAATGAGATAAGTTGACTGTTAAAATCTGGGAATCATTTCTGGTTCCGGGAGTGAGTAGATCGGATTTAATTTGAGTGGATTCCTAAAATAGGACCCGACCCTGTCTCTTCTGAAGTGTGGTATTATTAAAATATTTTTGATGACTGAAAAGGGTTGACTGAAGTAGGCTGGCAAACACAAACAGCAGCTTCTCTTGAACAGAAATTCACAGAAAGGGAGCGGGAAACATGGGTTGGTGACGTGTGTTCTACACCACTTCCTGCAACACTGTGTCATTGAGACCAGTTTCTCCTTCCGACCAAGCCACACGGGCACCATAAAGTTTGCTCTAGGAAAGCAGTCTGTGCATCCTTAAGCTTACAAAGCTATGTGGCAGTGAATCGCTATTTTAGAAGCATAGCTCTTCTCCATCATGCAGTAACCACTGCTAACCCCAGAGGGGAAGGGAAGAGGATTTTCCTCCCCTGTGATGACTATTCTCTGAGAAACTGATGCAGACCCGCGAGGAAACCGAAGGAATATCAAGGTCTCTTCAGGATTAACGGATCTCGGTAGGCGGCTCTCATTGTACAGCTATAATCACAGCCACAGTGTACATAAATGAGACTTTCAGATAGACTGAACAAGATTTCTGAATTTCGATTTTTTTCCTTTGTTTTTTTTTTGTGCTGGAGATTGAGCTCAGGGCCTTGTGTTTGCAAGGCAAGCACTCTAACCACTGAGCTAAGTCCCCAGCCTGAATTTCTGTTATTAAGCAATAATAACAAAGTACTGCCTCAAGCAGAAAGAGAGAATGCAAGCAAGGACATAGACCATTCTCTTTACCCGTAAATCAGAAACTGGGATGATTTAATTTGAATAATTTCATATTGCTATTCTAAGCAAGAGAAGCATAGACCACTTTAAAGAAAATCCTAAACCAAATCTGAGACAATGAATGATATGGGTTTATTGATGAGGTAGAAACCTAGAAGGTATTATATGAGATAATTTTCTTTTTAAAAGTGGATGAAATTCTTCTTTGTTCTTTCAAGTAACCGGGTAGCTACATAAAGGTTTGTGGGTTTATCTACAGTATTTATATTATTTTATATCATCCTTGATTAAATTAATATGAATATAAATTAAACTTGTAATGCAGAGTCAAAACTAAGCTTAGATAAATGTATCCAGGGAGAACGGCATGAGGAGGGAAGGGACACAATGAAGACCAGGTAAATGCTTGTTTTCAAGAGTTGGACAGAATTAAAAGAACATGCTAATTAAACTGAGATGAGATACTTAAGGAAGAGGGCCAAGTAGTAAGAGAATCCTGAAAATAGAGAGGTTTTACTTCTATAAAGCCTCTCATGATTTGTAAAAAGATAT